>CM077026.1:35856418-36159227 GCA_039090855.1 Macrothele yani | reverse complement strand
ACCATAGCTAGTCATCACTATAAAAACATCACAAACACATGCACTATACCACTCTATTCATACAATTTCGTTAAAAAGCACTATGTACATATTTACACTAATCTCACATTCTACAGAACAGATTAAATGGCTATTTGTCAACTGTGATTAAAAGTTCTCAATCCGCTTCAAACTCTGTGTTAACCCTATTGTACGTAACACGCAACCTCAGAGGGTTGTGTATGACGGGCTGGAATGAGGTTGGCACATGCAAATAGGGTTAACACAGAGTTTGGAAACGGATTGAGCACTTTTTTAATCACAGTTGACAAATGGTAGAGGGGTTTGTGTGTGACGGGCTGAGAATGAGGTTGCTTTGCACATGCAATAGGGTTAACAAGGAGTTTGAAACGGATTGAGCACTTTTTTAATCACAGTTGACAAGTGTGGTAGAGGGTTGTGGTATGTAACAGGGCTGAATGAGGTTGGCACATGTTCAATAGGGTTAACAAGGAGCTTAGAAATGGATTGGTATGCACTTTTTTAATCACAGTTGACAGAGTGGGTAGAGGGTTGTGTAATGACGGGCTGAATGAGGTTGGCAGCAGCTGCAATAGGGTTAACAAGGAGTTTGAAACGGATTATGAGCACTTTTTTTAATCACAGTTGAAAAGCAAATGGTGAGAGGGGTTGTGCATGGCGAAGTGGCTGAATGAGGTTGGTACATGCAACAGGGTTAACAAGGAGTTGGAAACAGATTGAGCACCTTTTTAATCACAGTTGACAAGTGGGCGAGAGGGTTGTGTATGACGGGCTGGAATGCAAGGTTGTGGCACATGCAATAGGGTTAACACGGAGTTTGAAAGCGGATTTTCGAGCACTTTTTTAATCACAGTTGACAAATAGGTAAATGAGGGTTGTGTGGATGACCGGCTGAATGAGGATGGCACATGCAATAGGGGTTAACAGGAGTTTGAAACGGATTGAGCACTTTTTAATCACAGTTGACAAGTGGTAAGAGGGTTGTGTATGACGCAGCTGAATGAGGGTTGGTACATGCAATAGGTGTTAACAAGGAGCTTAGAAACGGATTGAGCACTTTTTTAATCCACAGTTGACAAGTGGTAGAGGGTTGTATGTGACTTGGCTGAATGAGATTGGCACATTGCAATAGGGTTAACAAGGAGTTTTAGGAAACGGATTGAGCACTTTTTTACTAATCACAGTTGAGCAAATGGTAGAGAGGTTGTGTATGACGGGCTGAAATGAGGATGGCACTTTATGCAATAGGGTTAACAAGGGAGTTTGGAAACGGATTAGAGCACTTTCTTAATCACAGGTTGGCATGTGGTAGAGGGGTTGTGTATAGACTGGCTGAATGAGGTTGGCACATGTACAATAGGAGATGTTAACAAGGAAGCTTGAAACGGATTTCTGGAGCACTTTTTTAATCACAGTGGCTGACAAGTGGTAGAGGGTTGTGTATGACTGTTGAAATGAATAGGGTTGCTTTGCACATGCAATAGGGGTTAACAAGGAGTTTGGAAACGGATTGAGCACTTTTTTAATCACAGTTGACAAGTGGTAGAGGGTTGTGTATGACGGGCTGAGATAGAGATTGTTTGGCACATGCAATAGGGTTAACACGGAGTTTGAAACAGGATTGAGCACTTTTTTAATCACAGTTGACAAGTGGTAGAGTATTGTGTATGTTGTGGCTGAATGAGGTTGGCACATGTAATAGGGTTAACACGGAGTTTGAAACGGATTGAGCACTTTTTTAATCACAGTTGACAAGTGGTAGAGGGTTGTGTATGACGGACTGAATGAGGTTGCACATGCAATAGGGTTAACACGGAGTTTAGAAACGGATTGAGCACTTTTTTAATCACAGTTGACAAATGGTTTAACTGCCTGGGATATGTAGATAGTGTATTAATAGGTACATAGTGTTTTTAACGTGAATGTATGGAATGATTATGGTTATAGTGTGTGTTATGTGTGAGGGTTTTTATCGTAATGACGAGCTATGGTTACATTTCATATGGCAAGAAAAGCCATAAATATGCGTGTGTTGTCCAGTAAATAATAATAAAAATAGTATCGACATGTTTCATCCCCGGAGGAAGGAAAGTCATAGACAAAGAGTCAGTTCAACCTCAGAAAGCCAACAACAATATAATTGACGTTGCTTGGAAAGTGTTAGAAGCTAAAAGAGTAATGACCAGGATCTTTCGGGTAGAAGTGGAATAGTTGTTTTTATAGTATATCATTAATGAATTGCACGTAAATAAGTATGCACTTTGCTGGTGATTGATACTACAAAGGGCAAATATTGTATGGTATAATATTTGTTTTGGTAGCCTAAGACCTGATCCATCATCCGCTGGATAAAAATATTTACCACACTGAAACATAATTTCATATTTATTGGTGTGCACATACATGGCAAAGTTTGTATACTACAGTGTATGATATTTTGCAGAAACTATTTAGATGCTGTACTTGAAACTAACAAAATGATAAATGTTTTTAAGGTTTTACAAGCCGCAGAATTTTGGCTCTTCGTATTTCTTTTCTAGAATGTGCATCCTGTTCTTTCAGCGTTTCTTTTCTTTTTTCCAGAAACTCATCGATACTCTTCGAGCAGGTCAACATGGTGAGACGACTTTCAATGCCACACTTACGTGCACACCGTACGATAACTTTCTGGCAAATTTCTGCAAGGGCACGCAATCAGAAGCAGGATCCTGACTTTTAATTTTGGCAATTTCTGCAACGTGCTTCACTGTGATTTTCCCAGAGAGATCATTGGGACCTACAAGAATAAAAGAAAAATCAACGAAAGGAAGAAAATGAACCACATGAACTCCATATATACTTAAGTGACCTTTCTGGCATTCAAGTTTAGATGCATACTCACAGAGTTAGATTTATTCATGTACCTTCTGGTGCATTTTAAGTTAGATATACACTATATTGACAAAAGTCACTGGACACCCAGAAGAAAAACACAACATAGCATTTATTGAGCATAGATACATTAGTATGGTGTCGGTTCATCTTAATCCACGCACTGACCCTTCATGGAGACATGCTTTCGACAAGGTTTTGGAACACGGTGATAGGTATGCACTTCCATTCAGGTGCATAATGCTGCCGCTACCTGTTGCTTAGTTGGGCTTGCTTCCAAACTTCTTTATATACTTGCCTCTAATTCATCCCATAGGTGCTATCTATGGGATCTAAGATCAGGGAAGGGTTTCCCACTCAAAAGTAATAAAAAAAAATCTCTCCTGACTTTTCCAGGTTCTCCAGAGTGGTTTTCTAAAGTTTTCCAGAGTGGCAGGTTGCAAAGAATTGTTCCATGTCCATTCATTTTCTCACCAAAGCACACACTTGTAAATTACTCTTACGTAATTTGTCTTTATAAAATTACCTGCTTTTCATTAATAACAACTGTGCACATTGTTCATTTTTCTGTACCAAAGTTCCATGGAACTTTTGTCAATACTACCCACACGGAATTTATAAATACATTCCCATAGAAACAGGTCATATGTAAGAAAAAAATCTGTCAGTTGAAGAGTTTCAGTTTTTCTATAACACAATGCAAGCTAAGCTTAATGATGGAATGGCTCTGTTCAAAGGAACATGTTTCAAGAGAACCAACAGAACAAAGGACTTTGAGTCCATCATTTACAGGTTGGTTCCCTCTTCTGAAGTGTTTCTATTCCAAAGCAGGAGCCATTGTGCCTAATTGTTCCATGTTATAACTGTGAATATTACCCACACGGAATTTGCAAATACATTCCCATAGAAACAGGGTCATATGTAAGAGAAAAAATCTGTCAGTTGAATATGATTTTCAGTTTTTCTATAACACAATGCAGCTAAGCTTAATGATGGAATGGCTCTGTTCAAAGAACACATGCCTAAGAGAACCAACAGACAAGAGGACTTTTGATCCATCATTTGGTTGGTTCTCTTCTGAAGTGTTTCTTCCAAGCAGGGAGCCATTGTGCCCTAATTGTTCCATGTTATAACTGTCAGCAACGAATACTACCCACATGGAATTTGTGAAATGGCATTCCCATAGCAAAACAGGTCATATGTAAAGAAAAAAAAACTGTCAGTTTGAATAGTTTTCAGTTTTTCTATAACACAATGCAGCTAAGTTTAATGATGGAATTGGCTCTGTTCAAAGAAACATGTTTCAAGAGAACCAACAGACAAAGGAGCTTTGATCCATCATTTGGTTGGTTCTCTTTCTGAAGTGTTTCTTCAAGCATTGCGAGCTAATGTGCCTAATTGTTCCATGTGGCGGCATAACTGTGAATACTACCCACACGGAATTTGTAAATACATTTGCATAGAAACAGGTCATATGTAAAGAAGAAAATCTGTCAGTTGAATGAGTTTCAGTTTTTTCTATAATACAATGCAGCTAAATGACTTAATGATGGAATGGCTTCTGTTCAAAGGAACATGTTTCAAGAGAACCAACAGACCAAAGGATCTTTGATCCATCATTTGGATTGGTTCTCTTCAGAAGTGTTTCTTCAAGCAGGAGCCATTGTGCCCAATTGTTCCATGTTATAACTGTTGAATACTACCCACACGGAATTTGCTGTAAATACATTCCAGCATAGAAACAGGCCATATGTAAGAAAAAATCTGTCAGTTGAATAGTTTCAGTTTTTCTATAACACAATGCAGCTAAGCTTAATGATGGAATGGCTCTGTTCGAAGAAACGTATGTTTCAACAGAACCAACAGACAAAGGACTTTGAATCCATCATTTGGTTATGGTTCTCTTCTGAAGTGTTTCTTCAAGCAGGAGCCATTAGTGCCTAATTGTTCCATGTTATAACTGTGAATACTACCTACATCGGAATTTGTAAATACATTCCCAACGAAACAGGTCATATGTAAGAAAAAATCTGTCAATTTTGAATAGTTTCCAGTTTTTCTATAACACAATGCAGCTAAGCTTAATGACATTCTGGACCATGGCTCTGTTCAAAGGGAATAGTGTTTCAAGAGAACCAACAGACAAAGGACTTTGATCCATCATTTGGTTGGTTTCTCTTGTGGAAGTGTTTCTTCAAAGCAGGAGCCATTGTGCCTAATTGTTTCCATGTTATAACTGAATATTACCCACACGGAATTTGTAAATACATTCCCATAGAAACAGGTCATATGTAAGAAAAAATCTGTCATAGGTTGAATAGTTTCCAGTTTTTCTATAACACAATGACAGCTAAGCTTAATGATGGAGATAGCTCATGTTCAAAAAGAAACATTACTGTTTCAAGAGAACCAACAGACAAAGGACTTTGATCCATTATTTGGTTGGTTCTCTTTTGAAGTGTTTTATCAAGCAGAACAGCCATTGTGCCTAATTGTTCCATGTTATAACTATGAATACTACCCACACGGAATTTGTAAATAGGCCATTCCTATAGAAACAGGTCATATGTAAGAAAAAAATCTGAAGTCAGTTGAATAGTTTCAGTTTTTCTATAAAACCAATGCAGCTAAGCTTAACTGACAGTGGAATGGCTCTTTGTTCAAAGGAACATGTTTCAAGAGTAAGTCCAACAGACAAAGGACTTTGATCCATCATTTGGTTGGTTTCTCTTGTGGAAGTGTTTCTTCAAGCAGGAGCCATTGTGCCTAATTGTTCACATCGTTATAACTGTGAATAATATCACCTACGCTGAATTTGTAAATACATTCCCATAGAAACAAGGTCATATATAAGAAAAAAAACTGTCAGTTGAATAGTTTCAGTTTTTCTATAACACAATGCAGCTAAGTTTTCAATGATGGATATGGCCTTGTTCAAAGAAATATTGGTGTTCAAGAGAACCAACAGACAAAGGACTTTGAATCCACTCATTTGGTTGGTTCTCTTGTGAAGGTGCTTCTTCAAGCAGGAGCCATTGTGCCTAATTGTTCCATGTTACTAACTGTGAATACTACCCACACGGAATTTGTAAATACATTCCCATGAAACAGGTCATATGTAAGAAAAAAAATCTGTCAGTTGAATAGTTTCAGTTTTTCTATAACACAATGCAGCTACAGCTTAATGATGGAATGGCTCTGTTCGAAAGAAACATGTTTCAGAAGAGAACCAACAGACAAAGGACTTTGGATCCATTATTTGGTTAGGTTCTCTTCTGAAGTGTTTCTTCCAAAGGCTGGAGCCATTTGTGCCTAATTGTTCCATGTTATAACTGTGAATACTACCCACACGGAATTTGTAAATACATTCCCATAGAAACAGTAAGTCATATGTAAGAAAAAAACTGTCAGTTGAATAGTTTCAGTTTTTCTTATAACACAATGCAGCTAAGTTTAATGATGGAATGGCTCTATTCAAAGAAACATTAGTTTCAAGAGAACCAACAGACAAAGGACTTTGATCCATCATTTGGTTGGTTCTCTTGTGAAGTGCTTCTTCAAGCAGGAGCCATTGTGCCTAATTATGTTCCATGTTGTTATAACTGTGAATACTACCCATTAACGGAATTTGTAAATACATTCCCATAGAAACAGGTCATATGTAAAGAAAAAAAATCTTGTCAGTTGAATAGTTTCAGTTTTTCTATAACACAATGCAGCTAAGCTTTAATGATGGAATGGCTCTGTTCAAAGAAACATGTTTCAAGAGAACCAACAGACAAAGGACTTTTGATCCATCATTTGGTTGGTTCTCTTGTAAAGTGCTACTTCAAGCAGGAGACATTGTGCCTAATTTCGTTCCATGTTATAACTGTGAATACTACCCACTACGGAATTTGCATAAATACATTCCCATAGAGAACAGGTCATATGTAAGAAAAAATCTGTGCAGTTGAATAGTTTCAGTTTTTCTATAAAACAATGCCGAAAGCTAAGCTTAATGATGGAAATGGCTGTGTTCAAAGGAACATGTTTCACAGAGAACCAACAGAACAAAGGACTTTTGATCCATTATTTGGTTGGTTCTCTTCTGAAGTGTTTCTTCAAGCAGGAGCCATATGTGCCCTAATTGTTCCATGTTATAACTGTGGAATACTACCCACACAGAATTTGCAAATACATTTCCCATAGAAACAGGTCATATGTAAGAAAAAAATCTGTCAGAATTGAATAGTTTCAGTTTTTCTATAACACAATGCAGCTAAGCTTAATGATGGAACTGGCTCTGTTCAAAGAAACATGTTTCAAGAGAAGGCCAACAGGACAAAGGACTTTGATCCATCATTTGGTTGGTTCTCTTGTGAGAAGTGTTTCTTCAAGCAGGAGCCATTGTGCCTAATTGTTCCATGTTATAACAACTGTACCTGCACAGAAATTGAACAAAAAGCTTAATCAACTGGCAATTTTAAAAATTCAATTTTGCATCTTTTTTTAGAAGAATAAACGAAATACTTAATATGTAACTGAAAGTAAGATCTACCAAATTCTAGGCAGAACGACAGTAATTGCAAGCAAAAGTTTGAAATACTTGAAAAAGTAAGTTTTTTTTTTTTTAACCATTGAGTGTTTAACCCCCCTTACCCCCAAAAAAGAGAGGGTAATTTTCCCCTGACTGTCACAAAAATGAGCAATTTCCTCACCTGAGTTTTCCCTGATTTTTGGTACCATTTTCAAATTCCCCAAGAATTCCAGGTTTTCCCTGTTTTCCAGGTTGCGTGGGGAACCCTGTAAATACGTCCAAATAATAAGCAGATTTTTTGCAGACAGTTTCTGCTTTTTAAGTTAAAAAAATAAAATGTTATTTACAGCAATTTAAGAAAATAAACACTTACTCAAGGCTTCACTCAGATTAATACCACACTACAGACAATGAAATATGTGCTTTGCCTACAAGAAAACATGCTACAACCACCCAAAACTTTGCAAATAGCTAGAGTGTGTACTGGTATGCACAATTGATCCATGTTTGGTGGTGGTGCTTGCACCCAGTGAAATGCCAGCCTTATAAAACCGGGCGTGTAGTCGATGTCCCATGAAAGCGAAAAGTCGCTCGGTGCCAAAAGCAAGCAAGAGTACAAGAGTGAGAGAAATGCCGGATAGATGCCAGGAGACTCCTTGCGAAACTACTGAAATTTCTACTAGCCGATGTGGCTAGTGCAATAAAAATTTTACCTAGCCGAATGACAATAAAATCTACTGGCCATACGAATTTTTTTTTTTTTTTTGATTGGAGGTTTAACAACCACCGTGGAAGCAACTCCAATGGGCTATAAGCAGTCGCCTTGTCCCTAATTTAGGGGTCACTGGTTCCAGGGAAGGGAGAGAGCCAGTGCGCCGTAAGACAAACACAAGCCACAACATCCATTGATTGCTTGAGGTTTAACGACCACCGTGGAAGCAACTCAATGGGCTATAAGCAGTCGCCCGTCCCTAATCATTAGGTTCACTGGTTCCAGGGAAGGGAGATAGAGCCAGTGCCATAAGACAAACACAACATCCATTGATTGGATTGGAGGTTTAACGACCACTGCGGTAGCAACTCAATGGGCTATAAGCAGTCGCCCGTAAACAAAATACCCTAATTTAGGGTCACTGGGTTCCAGGGAAGGGAGAGAGCCAGTGCCGTAAGACAAACACAACATCCAGGAGCTTGATTGATTGGAGGTTTGAACGACCACCGTGGAAGCAACTCCAAACTGAATGGGCTATAAGCAGTCGCCTGTCCCTAATTTAGGGTCACTGGAGTTCCAGGGAAGGAGAGAGAGCCAGTGCCGTAAGACAAACACAACATCCATAGATTGATTGGAGGTTTAACGACCACCGTGAAGCAACTCAATGGGCTATAAGCAGTCGCGCTGTCCCTAATTTAGGGTCACTGGTTCCAGGGGAAGGGAGAGAGCCTAGTGCCGTAAGACAAACACAACATCCATAGATTGATTGGAGGTTTAACGACCACCGTGGGAGCAACTCAATGGGCTATAAGCAGTCGCCCGTCCCTAATTTAGGGTCACTGGTTCCAGGGAAGGGAGAGAGAGCCAGTGCCGTAAGACAAACACCAACATCCATTGATTGGATTGGAGGTTTAGCGACCACTGCGCAGGCAACTGTGACAATGGGCTATGTCAAGCAGTCGCCCTGTCCCTAATTTAGGGTCACTGGTTCCAGGGAAGGGAGGGAGCCAGTGCCGTAAGACAAACAACAACATCCATGCCTGACCGGGATTCGAACCCGGACCCCTTACGGACAGCAAGATAATTCAGAACGAAATTTAAAAAAAAAAAATAATAATAATAATAACTCAGTAACTTCTCTACTTACGTTTCTCATGAAATTAAATGGATGCGCATGGTTGTTGTTTTTTTCTTTCTAATGAGAGACACCTCCCACATTAACCAGGGGTAGATTGTGACGGGGGACCCAAGAAACCCTGAAGCTCTCAGCTCCAGTGCCAATATACATATAATGTATAATACCCACATATGAACTAGCTACACAACAAATAGGCCCTAGTGCTTGTGCAGTTAAACTTTGCATCTTTTCTTGTATCCAATTTTCTTTTCACTGTGCAAAATCCTTCAGGCATTGCATCTTTTTTTTTTTTTTTTTTATTGGAGGTTTAACGACCACCGTGAGCAACTCAATGGGCTATAAGCAGTCGCCCGGTCCCTAATTTAGTGGGGTCACTGGTTCCAGGGAAGGGAGAGAGCCAGTGACGTAAGACAAACACAACATCCATGCCTCACCGGGATTCGAACCCGGACCCCTTACGGATGAATGATCAGGAGGCCATCGCTTGGACCACTGCGCCATTTTGCATCTTTAAAACTCCAAATTCTTGCACTTCATATTGATATGTTAATTGAGCAGTCTATGTAGATCAGTTTTACCTGGACTTGAAGCCTACAGATGGATTCCATGGTCAATTTCTAAAAAGTAGTTCCAGAAAAAATAATCAAATTATTTGAACTTTCAAAATAAGAAGCTCTTCCTTTCAGCAGGCTGTTATCTTGAGAAGCTTGTTTGATAACATATAGTCTACATTCATCATTTGCACGGTGACATGCAGTGTTTTTAATCAAACACTGTAATTCCCAAAGAAAACGGAACCTGAAGTTGAGTTACCATTTTGTGTCATTTTTAGAAATGCAAAGGTCTGAAGCATCTCAAATTCTTCTGTAAACTTAAAAAACCCGGATTTCTACGGGTTTGGAATGTAAACAAAAACCCCGTGAATTCAGGGCTACACCCAGATTACAAACAGGTCTGATTAACTTCTTATAAAAACAGATGCAGAGCAGTAACTGCACATAGGATCATTAGATTGACTGCAAAAGTAACTTGCATAAGCTTTTGTTCCCAAAATGATTTCTGATTTTTGATCATTTATTTTCAGTGCTGTAATATAATTACTTTTACTATCTTAATTTTACACATACTTAATTTATTTTTGAGAGTGCCATTAGAATTTAGGATGTCCGGATTTCTTTCTAATGATATTTTAAAACAAAGGGACAAAAGCTAGTGATATATATAAAGGGGCACTAATAATAAGTTGATAGCTACATGGTTTACCACCCGATACGTACTGTGTCTCATCTTCCCATCAAAGGTATCTACCCAACCACAATTGAATAGCATTTTGAGGATCAAAATCTTCAACTGAAGTGCCATTGCATCTAATCATCATTAAGTCGCTTTAGAAGTGTCACTATTCAGAACCATGCCCAATTACTGTTTTTTTATGAGGTTCATTGGCTGATGCTCCATGTACAATGAGCTCGTGCCTCGCCACTTGCCAAGTGCTCGCGCCGCAGACATTTCCTTTTGCCCTCCCGATACTTTCCCTCATGCATTATATTAATTCAACATTTGGCTCGAAATCATTACCATTGGTTTCAGAAATTGTTAACTAAATGTCAACAAAAATAGTTTCCATATCATCTACTGTTTCTGCACGTTACTAGAAATCTCCGAGAATGGGAAAAACGTCCATATAATAAAAAAAATTATTTCAACTTGTCACTAATATTCCTTTTTTGATGTTCCTTATAATAGTTTAGAATTTTATTATATGAAGATTACAAATTTATATGAACATTTTTTTTTATATGTACAGTCATATGCATCATAAGTTGTCAAAGTCCTCCAATACGTAGAGACAATATAATATGTATTAAATGATTAACATTATTCCACTTTTTAACTCATGATTTACGAAATTAATACAACAGAAAAGAATTTTTTTATATGGACATTTTTCCCGTGCTCGAATTTCTAGTAACGTGCAAAACAGTAGATGATATGGAAACTATTTTGTTGACATATAGTTAATACACTGCCGGACAATTGCTAAGGACGGATGACAATAGCAACCATAAAATGGAAGGCAGGAAAATGTGGAAATTAGCATAAGTGCGGGATACAGTAAGACATGTTTTGCGTATGCAAATTTTGGATTGCCGAACTTGTTCGTGACGTCATAGCGCTGATAAGAGATATAGAGGATTTGACGCGTATTGACCGTTGTTGTTCAAACGCAAAGTTGAAAGGGAAAGAATCAATTGACGAACTTGCAATTTTCAGTATGTCTTAACGACATCACCTAGATGATTTTACGCGTGGCCGTATTATTGGCAAGATTGAAGAAGGGCGAAAAATAACAGATGTTGCCAGGGAGTTCGACGTCAGCCACAGTGTTGTTTCAAGGCTTTGGAAATCATTTCAAACAAATGGAGAGTGTAGCAAACGTCACGGGGAGGTCGTGTTCGCAGTACGACACCTGCAGAAAATCGGTACATGGTGCTATCAACAAAAAGACACCGGCGCAGCACAGCTAGTGAGGTAGCAAATCAGTTTATGGCTGCTACTGGCAAGCAGATCTCCCGAAAAACTGTCGCCAGACGTTTGCATGAAGGAGGACTATACGCCCGCCGTCCTGTTGTGTACATCCCATTGTCCAGACGTCACCGTACCGCCCGTTTGCAATGGTGCCATCAACATCGCAATTGGACTGATAACGACTGGTCTGCTGTCCTCTTCTCAGATGAGAGTAGATACAGTCTATCGTCTGATTGTCGACGACAACTGATCTGGCGTGATAGTGGTACTGCATATTGTCCAGCAAACATACAGGAAAGGGACCGATATCCGACATGTAGTGTCATGGTATGGGCTGGCATCATGATCAATGGCCGTACCTCCCTCTATGTGCTTCCAACTGGGACTATGACTGGCCAACGATACATTAATTATGTTCTGCTACCTCATGTTCGCATGTTCCATGGTGCTGTCGGTGATAGATTCATTTTCATGGACGACAACGCAACATGTCATCGAACAGTCGCTGTCCAGGAGTGTCTTGAGAGCGAGGATATTCAACGCCTCGTATGGCCAGCACGTTCTTCAGATCTGAATCCCATTGAAAATGTGTGGGATGCTTTGGGGAGGAGTCTTGCTGGTCGCCAATGCCCTCCAATAAACAAGGACACCCTCATCCGTGCACTGACAGAGGAATGGGATAAATTACCCCAACAGCTGCTTGATAATGTTGTGCAAAGCATGACACGACGTGTGGAATCTTGCATCGCCCTCCATGGTGGCCATATCCCGTATTGACATCTTACGCCGGAACGCCTGCGGAAGGTAATTGCATTTTTTTCACGTTTACGTATTCTGCACAAAATGGCCTGTTTGTCCCTTGAACACGTTCCAAAGCCTTCTGGATTTCAGAGCACAATAAATTGTCTTTCTTGTAATGTCCTGGCATTCTGACATTAATTTATTTCACTTGGCATCCAACCACACTTACTTTTTAATGTAAGTATAAATGGCACTGTGATTGACCAGGTGAGTGAGTTTATGTATTTAGGAAGCATGTTTGACAGAGAGAACACTTTGGATGGTGAAATCAGTAGGCGAGTGAATTCTTCTTTGAAAGTCATGGCTGCTCTGGGAGGTTTTCACAGGAATGATGGGTTCTCTAGAGAGTCCCGCATGGCTGTGTATGAAACAGTAATTGTTCCTACTCTGATGTATGGCAGTGAAACCTGGGTACATAGAGAACATAGGAGTCGTTTGTGTGCTGGAGAAATGCGTTACTTACGTAGGGTTTGTGGCAAGACACGATCTGATTGTGTGAGGAATGAAGATGTATTGCAGTTGTGTGATGTGAAGCAAAATGTTGTTAGCAAGGTGGAGACCAATATGCTTCGGTGGTTTGGCCATGTTGAAAGAATGAGTGATGAGATGCTTACTAAGAAAATATTTTCAGCCCAAGTGGCAGGTAGGACAGGCAGAGGAAGGCCAAGGAAGACATGGGTGGATCAGATTCAGGAGTGTCTGCATGAGAAAAAGATTATGAGTATGAAGTATAAAAGATCTTGTGCACGGCGTGTAAGGGATATCAGTGAAGTCCGAGTTGTATGTCAAGATCGCTGTAAATGGCAAAGTTTGATACGACAACAATAAGTAAAAATATCTGGAAGTTTGTATTTCTTTTTGGAGCTAACCTTTGAATCTAAGAGAGCAGCTTAGTGATATGTATGTATGATGTATGTTTGACAGAGAGAACAAGTTGGATGGTGAAATCAGTAGGCGAGTGAATTCTTCTTTGAAAGTCATAGCTGCTCTGGGAGGTTTTCACAGGAATGATGGGTTCTCTAGAGAGTCCCGCATGGCTGTGTATGAAACAGTAATTGTTCCTACTCTGATGTATGGCAGTGAAACCTGGGTACTGCAGAAGAAACATAGGAGTCGTTTGTGTGCTGGAGAAATGCGTTACTTACGTGGGGTTTGTGGCAAGACACGATCTGATCCTGTGAGGAATGAAGATGTGTTGCAGTTGTGTGATGTGAAGCAAAATGTTGTTAGCAAGGTGGAGACCAATATGCTTCGGTGGTTTGGCCATGTTGAAAGAATGAGTGATGAGATGCTTACTAAGAAAATCTTTTCAGCCCAAGTGGCAGGTAGGAAAGGCAGAGGAAGGCCAAGGAAGACATGGGTGGATCAGATTCAGGAGTGTCTGCATGAGAAAAGATTATGAGTATGAAGTATAAAAAGATCTTGTGCACGGCGTGTGGGATATCAGTGAAGCACGAGTTGTATGTCAAGATCGCTGTAAATGGAGAAGTTTGATATGACAACAATAAGTAAAAATATCTGGAAGTTTGTATTTCTTTTTGGAGCTAACCTCTGAATCTCAGAGAACAGCTTGGTGATATGTATGTGTGTGGACGTTATAAACGAGTCGAGATGTGACTATGCACTGCACGTGTCATTCACGCGCTAACGCGTGTTCCCTGTTTCCTGATCTGAAGGTCATCGTATTCTCAAGCGCGGGCGCAGCAAGTGGAGAGCTCCACGAGGTGTTAATCTGACGGTTGCGTAATGCTGTCGTGTGGGTCAGCGTGCTTTCGGTGCACACAGATGGTGGCTCAGTTATCTGGAACGGACAAGTGAGGGACCGCGACGCTGCAGGCGAATTAAGTCTTACGGGAGCGTCTGCTTCTCTGCTCCTGAGCCCAACCTCAAAACTTTTATTGCTGCTGTTCGTAGTAATCGGTAATGAAAAGAAATTGTAGTATACTACATTCTCCGTAAAAAAACTAAATAAATGTGTAGTCCGTAGCATGTGGTCGTTAACCGCAGAAACTACGGCGAATCCGTAGTAAACGGCAGCTCTGATTCTACGATTTGCAAGTCCTAGTCCTACGTTCCAAACTGACAGCTCAATCAGAACTGAGCCTACCTGTAAGAAGCCCAAGAAGACAGAGCACCACGTTGGGTAATTCGTGTATCGACCTTGCTTTTGTGTTTGCAATGCATCCAGCATTATTTATGTAAGCTACTTTTCATATCATAGACCTGTGTTGGCTATAACAAATTAAATAAACGCTTTGAAACCATACTCGACTAGCTCATTTCAACTCTCCGATCTGCAAGTCGTAGTCCCACGTTCCAAACTGACAGCTCAATCGAACTGAGCCTACCTGTAGGAAGCCCAAGAAGACAGAGCACCACGTTGGGTAATTCGTGTATCGATGTGCTTTGTGTTCGCAATGCATCCAGCATTATTTATGTAAGCTACTTTTCATATCATAGACCTGTGTTGGCTATAACAAATTAAATAAACGCTTTGAAACCATACTCGACTAGCTCATTTCAACTCTCCGATCTGCAAGTCGTAGTCCTACGTTCCAAACTGACAGCTCAATCGGAACTGAGCCTACCTGTAAGAAGCCCAAGAAGACAGAGCACCACGTTGGGTAATTCGTGTATCGATGTGCTTTGTGTTCGCAATGCATCCAGCATTATTTATGTAAGGTACTTTTCATATCATAGACCTGTGTTGGCTATAACAAATTAAATAAACGCTTTGAAACCATACTCGACTAGCTCATTTCAACTCTCCGATCTGCAAGTCATAGTCCTACATTCCAAACTGACAGCTCAATCAGAACTGAGCCTACCTGTAAGAAGCCCAAGAAGACAGAGCACCACGTTGGGTAATTCGTGTATCGATCTGCCCTGTGTTCCCAATGTATCCATCATTATTTATGTAAGGTACTTTTCATATGATAGCCCTGTGTTGGCTATACCAAATTAAATAAACGCTTTGAAACCATACTCGACTAGCTCATTTCAACTCTCCGATCTGCAAGTCGTAGTCCTACGTTCCAAACTGACAGCTCAATCAGAACTGAGCCTACCTGTAAGAGGACCAAGAAGACAAAGCACCACGTTGGGTAATTCCTGTATCGACCTGCTTTGTGTTCGCAATGCATCCAGCATTATTTATGTAAGGTACTTTTCATATCATAGACCTGTGTTGGCTATAACAAATTAAATAAACGCTTTGAAACCATACTCGACTAGCTCATTTCAACTCTCCGATCTGCAAGTCGTAGTCCTACGTTCCAAACTGATAGCTCAATCAGAACTGAGCCTACCTGTAAGAAGCCCAAGAAGACAGAGCACCACGATGGGTAATTCGTGTATCGATCTGCTCTGTGTTCACAATGTATCCAGCATTATTTATGTAAGGTACTTTTCATATCATAGACCTGTGTTGGCTATAACAAATTAAATAAACGCTTTGAAACCATACTCGACTAGCTCATTTCAACTCTCCGATCTGCAAGTCGTAGTCCTACGTTCCAAACTGACAGCTCAATCAGAACTGAGCCTACCTGTAAGAAGCCCAAGAAGACAAAGCACCACGTTGGTTAATTCCTGTATCGATCTGCTTTGTGTTCGCAATGCATCCAGCATTATTTATGTAAGGTACTTTTCATATCATAGACCTGTGTTGGCTATAACAAATTAAATAAACGCTTTGAAACCATACTCGACTAGCTCATTTCAACTCTCCGATCTGCAAGTCGTAGTCCTACGTTCCAAACTGACAGCTCAATCGGAACTGAGCCTACCTGTAAGAAGCCCAAGAAGACAGAGCACCACGTTGGGTAATTCCTGTATCGATCTGCTTTGTGTTCGCAATGCATCCAGCATTATTTATGTAAGGTACTTTTCATATCATAGACCTGTGTTGGCTATAACAAATTAAATAAACGCTTTGAAACCATACTCGACTAGCTCATTTCAACTCTCCGATCTGCAAGTCGTAGTCCTACGTTCCAAACTGACAGCTCAATCAGAACTGAGCCTACCTGTAGGAAGCCCAAGAAGACAGAGCACCACGTTGGGTAACCCGTGTATCGATCTGCTTTCCGTTCGCAATGTATCCAGCATTATTTATGTAAGCTATACTTCATATTATAGACCTGTGTTGGCTATAACTAATTAAATAAACGCTGAAACCATACTCGACTAGCTCATTTCAACTCTACGATCTGCAAGTCGTAGTCCTGAATTCCAAACTGACGGCTCAATCAGAACTTAGCCTACCTGTAAAAAGCCCAAGAAAACAGAGCACCACGTTGGGTAATTCGTGTATCGATCTGCTCTGTGTTTGCAATGTATCCAGCATTATTTATGTAAGTTCTACTTCATATCATAGACCTGTGTTGGCTATAACAAATTAAATAAACGCTTTGAAACCATACTCGACTAGCTCATTTCAACTCTCCGATCTGCAAGTCGTAGTCCTACATTCCAAACTGACAGCTCAATCAGAACTGAGCCTACCTGTAAGAAGCCCAAGAAGACAGAGCACCACGTTGGGTAATTCGTGTATCGATCTGCCCTGTGTTCCCAATGTATCCATCATTATTTATGTAAGGTACTTTTCATATGATAGCCCTGTGTTGGCTATAACAAATTAAATAAACGCTTTGAAACCATACTTGACTAGCTCATTTCAACTCTCCGATCTGCAAGTCGTAGTCCTACGTTCCAAACTGATGGCTCAATCAGAACTGAGCCTACCTGTAAGAAGCCCAAGAAGACAGAGCACCACGTTGGTTAATTCCTGTATCGATCTGCTCTGTGTTCCCAATGTATCCATCATTATTTATGTAAGGTACTTTTCATATGATAGCCCTGTGTTGGCTATACCAAATTAAATAAACGCTTTGAAACCATACTTGACTAGCTCATTTCAACTCTCCGATCTGCAAGTCGTAGTCCTACGTTCCAAACTGACAGCTCAATCAGAACTGAGCCTACCTGTAAGAAGCCCAAGAAGACAGAGCACCACGATGGGTAATTCGTGTATCGATCTGCCCTGTGTTCCCAATGTATCCATCATTATTTATGTAAGGTACTTTTCATATGATAGCCCTGTGTTGGCTATAACAAATTAAATAAACGCTTTGAAACCATACTTGACTAGCTCATTTCAACTCTCCGATCTGCAAGTCGTAGTCCTACGTTCCAAACTGATGGCTCAATCAGAACTGAGCCTACCTGTAAGAAGCCCAAGAAGACAGAGCACCACGTTGGGTAATTCCTGTATCGATCTGCCCTGTGTTCCCAATGTATCCATCATTATTTATATAAGGTACTTTTCATATGATAGCCCTGTGTTGGCTATAACAAATTAAATAAACGCTTTGAAACCATACTTGACTAGCTCATTTCAACTCTCCGATCTGCAAGTCGTAGTCCTACGTTCCAAACTGACGGCTCAATCAGAACTGAGCCTACCTGTAGGAAGCCCAAGAAGACAGGAGCACCACGTTGGGTAATTCGTGTATCGACCTGCTTTGTGTTTGCAATGCATCCAGCATTATTTATGTAAGTTCTACTTCATATCATAGACCTGTGTTGGCTATAACAATTTAAATAAACGCTTTGAAACCATACTCCACTAGCTCATTTCAACTGTACGATCTGCAAATTGTAGTCCTACATTCCAAACTGACGGCTCAATCAGAACTGAGCCTACCTGTAGGAAGCCCAAGAAGACAGAGCACCACGTTGGGTAATTCGTGTATCGACATGCTTTGTGTTTGCAATGCATCCAGCATTATTTATGTAAGGTACTTTTCATATCATAGACCTGTGTTGGCTATAACAAATTAAATAAACGCTTTGAAACCATACTCGACTAGCTCATTTCAACTCTCCGATCTGCAAGTCGTAGTCCTACGTTCCAAAACTGACGGCTCAGTCAGAACTGAGCCTACCTGTAGGAAGCCCAAGAAGACAGAGCACCACGTTGGGTAATTCGTGTATCGACCTGCTTTGTGTTTGCAATGCATCCAGCATTATTTATGTAAGTTCTACTTCATATCATAGACCTGTGTTGGCTATAACAATTTAAATAAACGCTTTGAAACCATACTCCACTAGCTCATTTCAACTGTACGATCTGCAAGTCGTAGTCCTATGTTCCAAATTGACGGCTCAATCAGAACTGAGCCTACCTGTAAGAAGCCCAAGAAGACAGAGCACCACGTTGGGTAATTCGTGTATCGACCTGCTTTGTGTTTGCAATGCATCCAGCATTATTTATGTAAGTTCTACTTCATATCATAGACCTGTGTTGGCTATAACAATTTAAATAAACGCTTTGAAACCATACTCGACTAGCTCATTTCAACTGTACGATCTGCAAGTCGTAGTCCTATGTTCCAAACTGACGGCTGAATCAAAACTGAGCCTACCTGTAAGAAGCCCAAGAAAACAGAACACTACGTTGGGTAATTCGTGTATCGACCTGCTTTGTGTTTGCAATGCATCCAGCATTATTTATGTAACTTCTACTTCATATCATAGACCTGTGTTGGCTATAACAAATTAAATAAACGCTTTGAAACCATACTCGACTAGCTCATTTCAACTGTACGATCTGCAAGTCGTAGTCCTACGTTCCAAACTGACAGCTCAATCAGAACTGAGCCTACCTGTAGGAAGCCCAAGAAGACAGAGCACCACGTTGGGTAACCCGTGTATCGATCTGCTTTCCGTTCGCAATGTATCCAGCATTATTTATGTAAGCTATACTTCATATTATAGACCTGTGTTGGCTATAACTAATTAAATAAACGCTTTGAAACCATACTCGACTAGCTCATTTCAACTCTACGATCTGCAAGTCGTAGTCCTGAATTCCAAACTGACGGCTCAATCAGAACTTAGCCTACCTGTAAAAAGCCCAAGAAAACAGAGCACCACGTTGGGTAATTCGTGTATCGATCTGCTCTGTGTTTGCAATGTATCCAGCATTATTTATGTAAGTTCTACTTCATATCATAGACCTGTGTTGGCTATAACAAATTAAATAAACGCTTTGAAACCATACTCGACTAGCTCATTTCAACTCTCCGTTCTGCAAGTCGTAGTCTTGAGTTCCAAACTGACAGCTCAATCAGAACTGAGCCTACCTGTAAGAAACCCAAGAAAACAGAGCACCACGTTGGGTAATTCGTGTATCGATCTGCTCTGTGTTTGCAATGTATCCAGCATTATTTATGTAAGCTACTTTTGATATCATAGACTTGTGTTGGCTATAACAAATTAAATAAACGCTTTGAAACAATACTCGACTAGATCATTTCAACTGTCGGATCTGCAAGTCATAGTCCTACATTCCAAACTGACAGCTCAATCAGAACTGAGCCAACCTGTAAGAAGCACAAGAAGACAGAGCACCACGTTTATTCATGTATTGATCTGCTTTGTGTTCGCAATGTATCCAGCATTATTTATGAAAGTTATACTTCATATCATAGACCTGTGTTGGCTATAAAAAATTAAATAAACACTTTGAAACCATACTCGACTAGCTCATTTCAACTCTCCGATCTGCAAGTCGTAGTCCTACGTTCCAAACTGACAGCTCAATCAGAACTGAGCCGACCTGTAAGAAGCCCAAGAAGACAGAGCACCACGTTGGGTAATTTGTGTGTTGATCTGCTTTGTGTTCACAATGTATCCAGCATTTTTTGTGTAAGGTACTTTTCATATCATAGACCTGTGTTGGCTATAACAAATTAAATAAACGCTTTGAAACCATACTCGACTAGCTCATTTCAACTCTCCGATCTGCAAGTCATAGTCCTACATTCCAAACTGATAGCTTAATCAGAACTGAGCCAACCTGTAAGAAGCACAAGAAGACAGAGCATCACGTTTATTCATGTATTGATCTGCTTTGTGTTCGCAATGTATCCAGCATTATTTATGAGAGTTATACTTCATATGATAGAGCTGTGTTGGCTATAAAAAACTGAATAAACACTTTGAAACCATACTCGACTAGCTGATTTCAACTGTCCGATCTGCAAGTCATAGTCCTACGTTCCAAACTGACGGCTCAATCAGAACTGTGCCAACTGGGGGTTTTTTGGTTGGTTTTTTTACATGTAACTTCCCAACCCCGATATCAGCTAATAAACACTTGAGTTCAAAGAAACAGCCATTCCAACATATCCAAAAGAATGATTAACTGAATAACACGGAACACAAATTTGACTAACCTGGTGTCATGGAGCCTTTAGCTGCACCAGCAGCCTGCTTCACAAAATAACTAATTGGAGGATTGTACATCACGAGCTTGAATGTGCGATTTGGCTGAAAAATAAAATGATAATGATAATGATTGCCCACATATCATACATCAGACTGATGAAGAAACAAAAAACTGAACTTTTTAAGTTTCAAGTACTTCCAATATTGGATTTTGTTAGAAAAAGTCCGCTATTGAAAAGTTTTTTGACGTGCACTAATGCAATTGCATTGTTGGACTTATCAAATCCATGTTGAACACTTACCGCACGTGTTGGTTTCCGTATTTCCGTTGTGTAGATGCGGCACAGGTTTTTTTTTCATTCGGTTGCTGTTCCTATTTAATTGGCCTCGTCACTTAATGAATTTTTTTCCCTTTGCTGCTTTCTACATTTCGATACGATTTTTACCCGAGTACTTTCGGTAACATTCCGTTACCGTCATCTAGGGGACGTTTTGCTCCGACCTGCACGGACCGTGTCGGCAGAGCATTAGGTGGTTCTCGTGGGCTGCATCTGTTCACGGCTATCGCTTCCTCTTGGGCGTTGTGGCGCCGTCTTTGTGTTGGCCGGCTTATCTCATTTTTCGAACTTTTCCGTTTTTGCTCAACTTTTTAAGGTATTCCCAATACGCTCGAAAAGGTAGTTTTGGGACAAATTCCACATTTTGTATAAATGTGGCGCCGTCTCGTGTTGGCCGGCGATCTCATTTTTCGAACTTTTCCGTTTTTTTGCTCAACTTTTTAAGGTATCCCCAATACGTCAAAAAGGTAGTTTAGGGACAAATTCCACATTTTGTATAAATGTGGAATGTGGCGCCGTCTCGTGTTGAACGGCGATCTCATTTTTTCGAACTTTTCCGTTTTTTTGCTCAACTTTTTAAGGTATCCCCAATACGTCGAAAAGGTAGTTTTGGGACAAATTCCACATTTTGTATATAAATGCGTTCATTTTAAAGCCCCATTCTTTAGGATTCCAAAACTGCCTTTGTGTCTTGTCTACGATCAATAGATACAGATTTATAGCAATCAAAATACACAAACCCAGGTGTCAAACAAACGGGAAGCGACACTTGAAACGCGTTTTTTGCAGGATGAGATTTTCATCCCGAACTCCTTACGGAAAACCTGATAACTGCAAAAAGGTATGTAACTAATTGATGAAACTTGGTATACATCTTTCTTACTATGTTGTGCATGCAATAAACTAAAAGTTTTGCTGTTTGTCTGTTCAAAGTTGGGTTATACAGCTACAGCGAAACCTCGAAAATCCGGCATGCAGAAAACTGGAAAACTGAACACAATCACCCCCCTCCCCTCTCTCTTTAAAAAAATTGAAATCTTTGAATATGTTTTAAATAGATAAAAATCTTTACACCATTATAAGTGCATAAGTTCTATATATATTCTACTTGTAAAATCAGTTGATTGAACAGGAAATATACTCAATTTACATTTTATGAATAAGCATGCACGCGTGTGTGTTAATTGTTATTTATTTAGTAGATTAGACAATTGCCATTACGTTTTGGAGAGGACGTAAGCAGAGTTTCGGTAGCGACCAGCGCTATCAACCCCCCAGCAGCGAGGTCGAAGAGCATTGCACCTTTCTCCCCCGTTCGCAGAGGACAAAACTCTCCTGAGCGAATATTTTACTATTACGAAAAACTGAGGTTAACTTTAGCAACTATAACAAAACAGCAACTGCTCTTCTGACAGTAGCCTACAATTAGCAACTCCCAGAAAAACTCAAGGGTGTTTAGCCATCAAAAATTAACTTACAGTATGTAAGGTCAGGTGATGCATAACATCACAGCCTCTCCTTGACAAATGTCAACCCCGCCTTCTCGTGGTGCATCCTGTTCCCCACTAAAGGGGCTCTGACGACCGCCCATAGCGGTATAACTATACCATCGGGATTAGAGGAAATTCTATCCCACACTCACCAACCCGCTTGGCCAGCATGGTGAGTTATGGCCAAACCCCTCCAAAATGGTTCCACAACTTAAATCTTGGCCCTCAGTCTCCGGCAGCTGGAATGTACCTGGCCAAGGCAGCGGCCAGTGCGACATGAAGGCAGAGGGTGCTAAGAATCCCCGGAGGACCGGACTAGGCTGCCATCTGATGCTGACCTTGGCTACTTACAATGGACGCTCCCTATCTTCTGATTCAAGGCTTCTTGAATTGGAAGAGGAATTACAAAGGATCAAGTGGGACATCGTGGGGCTAAGTGAGGTAAGGAGAAAAGGAGGAGATCTCATCGAACTGAAAAGTGGACATCTCTTCTACTATCGTGGGACAGATACTGGCAGAACTAGTGGTGTTGGATTTATAATAAACAAGAAATTGAAGGATAAAGTGGTAGAAGTTGAAAGTTCCTCTGACAGAGCTGCACGACTCGTTATCCAACTCTCGAGAAGATACCAGGCTCAGATTATTCAAACTTATGCACCCACCACAAGTCATCCTGAAGAAGAAATTGAAGAATTTTATGAGGAAATTTGTCATCTAAATAATTTATCTTGGACAGCAGATATCAAGTGAGGGTCACATTGATGAAGAAATTAATCGGCGTACAAAACTTGCCTGGAGAGCTTTTGGAAGAAACAGCATAATTTTCAAGAGCAATATGCCATTATGTCTTAAAAGAAAAGTGTTTGATCAATGCATCCTTCCAGTGCTTACGTATGGTGCAGAGACGTGGACCTTAACTAAAAGAGACATACAAAGGCTGCAGACAACTCAAAGCAGCATGGAGAGGTGCATGCTTGGTGTAACCAGGAGAGATAAGAAGAGGAACTCGTGGATCCGAAAAATGACAAGAGTGGAAGACATCATGATCAGAGTTAAATCCCTGAAATGGCAATGGGCTGGACATACTGCCAGAAGGACAGATCATACGATGGACAGCCGAAATTTTAGATTGGATTCCAAGGGACAGGAAAAGACCCAGAAGAAGACCACATGGGAGATGGGTGGATGAAATTCGAAAGTATGCAGGGGTGACATGGAGGAGACTGGCACAAGACAGACCGCTGTGGAGGAAACTTGGGGAGACCTTCGTCCAGCAGTGGATTGATAATGGTTGACAATGATGATGATGATGACACGTGCCTGCACTCTTTTTCTTAAAATTATTTCACAACAGTTTTCTACTCTTTCATAGTCTTTTTCTTATGCGATGTTTAAGTATATACGTAAACAAACAAACAAACAAACAACTGCTGCTGTCTTTCGCAACTCAACTTTGTTAGTGGAGCAGCAAGAATTTTCTTTATGTATTTGTTACCCCCCTCCCCCCGACAGTTTTATAGGCATGTCATCACTCGGGGAAGGGTGAGGTGGATGTATCCAACAAGGGCCAGCTGACCCAATGCCCTCATTCCATCATTCGGGCAAAGAATATCTAACGCTTTGATTCGGGTGAGAGATAACGTACGTACTTTGCGCCTGAGATTTTTCCAAAATGGCGCCTTTAGAACACGGGAAATCGTAGGCTTTCAAACCGAATTCGAACGCGTCTAACTCGGAAACGGGCGTTTTTAGGTCCGTGAAAATTTACACAGATATTCTCCTGTTGATAATGAAACAGGGATTTAATTTTCAGAATTTTAAAAAATGGCCTTTTTGAGAAAATCGTTGGCAAAGTTAAGAGATTTTTCAAAATAGGCTGTTTCTAACGCTGCCGAAACGCGGAAACTATCAGTTTCACAGACACACAAAAAAATTACAAATAAAGTGCACATTTGTATGTCTTTAACGAAAAAACGAATATAGAAAAAACTACATCCAAAACCTGTTTAAAAAAAACTTAAAAAATTCAATTTTTTTAAAAATCAAAGTTTACGATTTTTTTAAATTTTAATCATACAATGTGTAGCAAATATTAGCACCATATATTATTATATGTTATACACACAATGTAAAAAAAAAATACAAGAACACGAAATCTTTTGTAACTCTGCTGCAATGACTCGCTGAAGTTAGGAAAAATAACCGTTTTCTAGAGCTTGTTTGACGGTGCAAGATTTGAAACCCTCTATCTCGAAGGGAAAATTTTTTCTTGCCGAAAGAAAAAATATAGGTCTCCTTATTTTTAGTCAAGGAACACCCCTTAATTTTTTTACAGAAATCTGAGACCATGATGGTGTGACCCTGCCTGAGTTGAAATGGAACCCATCAGCTACCATAAACTCTGCGACTAGTTCTCTGCAAGACTGATAATAGTCACTGACTGTCGCAGAGGATGTGGAAACCACACCCTGGGAAGATTCCTCAATTGCATCATCCGTCTTGTTCGTAAGCTACCATAAACTCTGCAACTAGTTCTCTGCAAGACTGATAATAGTCACTGACTGTCGCAGAGGATGTGGAAACCACACCCTGGGAAGATTCCTAAATTGCATCATCCGTCTTGTTCGTAAGCTACCATAAACTCTGCGACTAGTACTCTGCAAGACTGATAATAGTCACTGACTGTCACAGAGGATGTGGAAACCACACCCTGGGAAGATTCCTCAATTGCATCATCCGTCTTGTTCGTAAGCTACCATAAACTCTGCGACTAGTTCTCTGCAAGACTGATAATAGTCACTGACTGTCGCAGAGGATGTGGAAAACACACCATGGGAAGATTCCTCAATTGCATCCTCCGTCTTGTTCGTAAGCTACCATAAACTCTGCGACTAGTTCTCTGCAAGACTGATAGTAGTCACTGACTGTCGCAGAGGATGTGGAAACCACACCCTGGGAAGATTCCTCAATTGCATCATCCGTCTTGTTCGTAAGCTACCATAAACTCTGCGACTAGTTCTCTGCAAGACTGATAATAGTCACTGACTCTCGCAGAGGATGTGGAAAACACACCATGGGAAGATTCTTTAATTGCATCATCCGTCTTGTTCGTAAGCTACCATAAACTCTGAGACTAGTTCTCTGCAAGACTGATAATAGTCACTGATTGTCGCAGAGGATGTGGAAACCACACCCTGGGAAGATTCCTCAATTGCATCATCCGTCTTGTTCCTAAGCTACCATAAACTCTGCGACTAGTTCTCTGCAAGACTGATAGTAGTCACTGACTGTCGCAGAGGATGTGGAAACCACACCCTGGGAAGATCCCTCAATTGCATCATCCGTCTTGTTCGTAAGCTACCATAAACTCTGCGACTAGTTCTCTGCAAGACTGATAATAGTCACTGACTGTCGCAGAGGATGTGGAAACCCCACCCTGGAAAGATTCCTCAATTGCATCATCCATCTTGTTCGTAAGCTACCATAAACTCTGCGACTAGTTCTGTGCAAGACTGATAATAGTCACTGACTGTCGCAGAGGATGTGGAAACCCCACCCTGGAAAGATTCCTCAATTGCATCATCCGTCTTGTTCGTAAGCTACCATAAACTCTGCGACTAGTTCTCTGCAAGACTGATAATAGTCACTGACTGTCGCAGAGGATGTGGAAACCCCACCCTGGAAAGATTCCTCAATTGCATCATCCGTCTTGTTCGTAAGCTACCATAAACTCTGCGACTAGTTCTCTGCAGGACTAATAGTAGTCACTGACTGTCGCAGAGTATGTGGAAACCACACCCTGGGAAGATTCCTCAAATGCATTATCCATCTTGTTCGTAAGCTACCATAAACTCTGCGACTAGTTCTCTGCAAGACTGATAATAGTCACTGACTGTCGCAGAGGATGTGGAAAACACACCATGGGAAGATCCCTCAATTGCATCATCCGTCTTGTTCGTAAGCTACCATAAACTCTGCGACTAGTTCTCTGCAAGACTGATAATAGTCACTGACTGTCGCAGAGGATGTGGAAACCCCACCCTGGAAAGATTCCTCAATTGCATCATCCGTCTTGTTCGTAAGCTACCATAAACTCTGCGACTAGTTCTGTGCAAGACTGATAATAGTCACTGACTGTCGCAGAGGATGTGGAAACCCCCACCCTGGAAAGATTCCTCAATTGCATCATCCGTCTTGTTCGTAAGCTACCATAAACTCTGCGACTAGTTCTCTGCAAGACTGATAATAGTCACTGACTGTCGCAGAGGATGTGGAAACCCCACCCTGGAAAGATTCCTCAATTGCATCATCCGTCTTGTTCGTAAGCTACCATAAACTCTGCGACTAGTTCTCTGCAGGACTAATAGTAGTCACTGACTGTCGCAGAGTATGTGAAAACCACACCCTGGGAAGATTCCTCAAATGCATTATCCATCTTGTTCGTAAGCTACCATAAACTCTGCGACTAGTTCTCTGCAAGACTGATAATAGTCACTGACTGTCGCAGAGGATGTGGAAAACACACCATGGGAAGATTCCTTAATTGCATCATCCGTCTTGTTCGTAAGCTACCATAAACTCTGAGACGGGCGAGTTCTCTGCAAGACTGATAATAGTCACTGATTGTCACAGAGGATGTGGAAACCACACCCTGGGAAGATTCCTCAATTGCATCACCCTTCTTGTTCGTAAGCTACCATAAACTCTGCGACTAGTTCTCTGCAAGACTGATAGTAGTCACTGACTGTCGCAGAGGATGTGGAAACCACACCCTGGGAAGATCCCTCAATTGCATCATCCGTCTTGTTCATAAGCTACCATAAACTCTGCGACTAGTTCTCTGCAAGACTGATAATAGTCACTGACTGTCGCAGAGGATGTGGAAACCCCAGCCTGGGAAGATTCCTCAATTGCATCTTCCGTCTTGTTCATAACCTACCATAAACTCAGCGACTAGTTCTCTGCAAGACTGATAATAGTCACTGACTGTCGCAGAGGATGTGGAAACCCCACCCCGGGAAGATTCCTCAATTGCATCATCCGTCTTGTTCGTAAGCTACCATAAACTCTGCGACTAGTTCTCTGCAAGACTGATAATAGTCACTGACTGTCGCAGAGGATGTGGAAAACACACCATGGGAAGATCCCTCAATTGCATCATCCGTCTTGTTCGTAAGCTACCATAAACTCTGCGACTGAGTTCTCTGCAAGACTGATAATAGTCACTGACTGTCGCAGAGGATGTGGAAACCCCACCCTGGAAAGATTCCTCAATTGCATCATCCGTCTTGTTCGTAAGCTACCATAAACTCTGCGACTAGTTCTGCTGCAAGACTGATAATAGTCACTGACTGTCGCAGAGGATGTGGAAACCCCACCCTGGAAAGATTCCTCAATTGCATCATCCGTCTTGTTCGTAAGCTACCATAAACTCTGCGACTAGTTCTCTGCAAGACTGATAATAGTCACTGACTGTCGCAGAGGATGTGGAAACCCCCACCCTGGAAAGATTCCTCAATTGCATCATCCGTCTTGTTCGTAAGCTACCATAAACTCTGCGACTAGTTCTCTGCAGGACTAATAGTAGTCACTGACTGTCGCAGAGTATGTGGAAACCACACCCTGGGAAGATTCCTCAAATGCATTATCCATCTTGTTCGTAAGCTACCATAAACTCTGCGACTAGTTCTCTGCAAGACTGATAATAGTCACTGACTGTCGCAGAGGATGTGGAAAACACACCATGGGAAGATTCCTTAATTGCATCATCCGTCTTGTTCGTAAGCTACCATAAACTCTGAGACGAAGTTCTCTGCAAGACTGATAATAGTCACTGACTGTCGCAGAGGATGTGGAAACCCCACCCTGGGAAGATTCCTCAATTGCATCATCGTAGGACAATCCATTGGCGAAACAATACAAAAGAGTGAACACCTTATCAAGAGGAATACAAGTAGCTTCAAACCACACCCCAAGTAAACGGGAACACTGCTCACTTTTCCCCGTAACGTGATTCTTCCTACACGGTGTCGCATATCCACTCGCAAACTCATTGGATGAACTGCGGAACATTTTCGTTTGGTTGGAAGCAATCCTTTCCGCTCACACCATGCAATGCACGTTTCTTCATCCTTCCCAACTTCGTCCGTTGGAAGCAATCCTTTCCGCTCACACCATGCAATGCACGTTTCTTCATCCTTCCCAACTTCGTCGGTTGGAAGCAATCCTTTCCGCTCACACCATGCAATGCACGTTTCTTCATCCTTCCCAACTTCGTCGGTTGGAAGCAATCCTTTCCGCTCACACCATGCAATGCACGTTTCTTCATCCTTCCCAACTTCGTCGCTTGGGAGCAATCCTTTCCGCTCACACCATGCAATGCACGTTTCTTCATCCTTCCCAACTTCGTCAGTTGGGAGCAATCACTTTCCGCTCACACCATGCAATGCACGTTTTTTCATCCTTCCCAACTTCGTCGGTTGGGAGCAATCCTTTCCGCTCACACCATGCAATGCACGTTTCTTCATCCTTCCCAACTTCGTCGGTTGGGAGCAAACCTTTCCGCTCACACCATGCAATGCACGTTTCTTCATCCTTCCCAACTTCGTCGGTTGGGAGCAATCCTTTCCCGCTCACACCATGCAATGCACGTTTCTTCATCCTTCCCAACCTTGAAGAAACGCCTTCAGTTCTACATGGCTACTGACAGAGCTGCAGTGCACGCTGAAAAACACAAGCCACGTATCACTTAGAACAGGGCGAACAGAAGTAAGTATACGGGATTCACGGCTCATGCACTCAGCAAACAGTGCAGGAGAAAACGCCGATGCAGCTGCAGCACCACCTATCGCGAAATGTTTCCCACGGCATTCCATTGGCGCGATACCTGAAGCAGACGACAGGGGCCGAAGTCTAAAGCGTGGCCAATAGTTGATGTTAGATCAGTCAAAGTGAAGGACACTGGTAAAATGCATCCTTCAATAACAAATACTTACAAGCTACAAAAAATAACACTTACATTTATAGTTATTCTACAAGGAATAGGTATTGCATCTTTCATGCCTTTTTGTTTTCTCGTTGAATTCTGGCAGAAATGATTTACATTCACATTCCTCTGCAAAATATAAAAAAAGTAATCGAAATTACGGAAGATTCAAATATAATAACCAATAAAAGAAGACCCTTCTCAAAAGCAAAACAACTAAAAGCTTTAAAAAATGCACACACTTTTACAACTATTCCTCTGGAACAAATATTTTTCAAAACAAAAAATCATAAAAAGTAACTTGAAGCTGGAAGCACCGCAGTTTCCTTCATATGATCCGCACTGTGAAATTTAGAAACTTTTTTCTTCATGACGATTATGGGCAAAACACGTAACAATATTAACAAATAAAGGTAACTTGATCACGCTAGTTACGTTAACTGAAACTTTTATAAAAAGTTCGTAAGTTGGAAGCTTTCGACCTTATCTTTGTGGCCACTAACATCATTCCTTACAAATCTTGCACCCTGCATCTCTACAAACTTGCAGCATTGAAGTCCTACATCCACAGGGCTCATATCATTTGCAACAACCAACTCTCTCTTCAAGAAGAACTCTCCAAAATTTCTACAATAGCCCTTTTCATGGTTTCCCTGCTGTTATAGTCAACTCCCTCATAAAGAAATATAAAAACCATTCGAAAATCGAATGCCTCCTTCCTCACAAGAAAGAAGACCTGAAATTCTGTGGTTCTGTTCCTTACCATCCTTCCTATGCTTATAAGTTACAGATTCTTTTTAGAAGTTTTGGTTACCATCTTGCCATTAAATCTACCCCAAACATCTTGAAACTTCTACAAAGGGATAGGGACAAAGTTGAAAGCCTGAACCTCCCAGGAGTTTACTGCATTCCTATCTCTTCTTCTACTGGGGATAATTTATACATTGGAAGCACATACAGGAGCATTAGCCATAGAATTTTAGAACATAGAAAAGATGTTTGAAAGCCAATCCCAATACTGCCTTGTCTATTTTGACAATGGAAGACACATCTGCAGTTCCCCACTGGAACGAAGCAAAACGAATTGCTTCTTTTGACAATCGTTTTGCCCTCCGTTACCGTGAAAGCATAGAAATTATGTTCAACTCAATGACTTGCAACTCCGAATCTCCTCTCTACATTCCGTTGATCTGGAGATCAATTCTAAGTTTTGGCAACAAAAATAAGAAATATTCAAATGTAGAATCTGGCAACAATCTTAGTCCTCCATTGGCGTGATGAAGACCTAAGATAAGGTCGAAAGCTTCCAACTTACGAACTTTTATAAAAGTTTCAGTTAACGTAACTAGCGTGATCAAGTTACCTTTATTTGCTTTTTTCTTCATTCCTATAAATTGCAGAGGCATAAAAATCAATCCACAGACGGTGAAATTCAGAAAAAAAAATGTAACACATAATTCACAGCAGTGTATTGGTAGATTGGGAAATTTAAGAGGGAGAAAAGTTTCTTTCTTTTTTTTTTTTTTTAATTTGCTGTGTGATCTGCAGCAAGGACCATGAAATCTCTACACGCATATTTCAGGCCTTAAAAACGCCGAATACGCTTTTAAAATTTAGAAATGCGTATTTTTACGCATTGTTTTTCCATATGAAATTTCCTTTTATAATCGGTGATTACAACGCGATTTTGTCATAAAACTTACACAATTTTTTTTTTATCAAGAAATTATGTCATAACTTTTATAGAAAAAATCTTGATGTGGTTCCCATTGCCGAGCCACGGCCCGAAAATGGAGTAAGGGCCGTGGAGCAGCTCAACCGATGAGCATGCGCATTACAGAGAAGGAGGTTTCGGCCTCAGCGGTGTCGGGATTGAGACGCTAGTACACCGGTGTAGCGTGGTGCGGTAACGCAGTTATGCCTTGGCGTGGAGGAAGTGAAAAACGACGTGTTTTGAAGTTTGTTTAATTGCCATTTCAGGGGCGGGATTCCCGCCGAAACAAAGCTGTTAAAAAGCGGGAGTTTTCCCGCCTTTAGAAATTAAAAAGTATACACTGCCGGACAATTGCTAAGGACGGATGACAATAGCAACCATAAAATGGAAGGCAGGAAAATGTGGAAATTAGCATAAGTGCGGGATACAGTAAGACGTGTTGTGCGTATGCAAATTTTGGATTGCCGAACTTGTTCGTGACGTCATAGCGCTGATAAGAGATATAAAGGATTTGATGCGTATTGGACCGTTGTTGTTCAAACGCAAAGTTGAAAGGGAAAGAATCAATTGACGAACTTGCAATTTTCAGTATGTCTTCCCGACATCACCTAGATGATTTTACGCGTGGCCGTATTATTGGCAAGATTGAAGAAGGGCGAAAAATAACAGATGTTGCCAGGGAGTTCGACGTCAGCCACAGTGTTGTTTCAAGGCTTTGGAAATCATTTCAAACAAATGGAGAGTGTAGCAAACGTCACGGGGAGGTCGTGTTCGCAGTACGACACCTGCAGAAGATCGGTACATAGTGCTATCAACAAAAGACACCGGCGCAGCACAGCTAGTGAGGTAGCAAATCAGTTTATGGATGCTACTGGCAAGCGGATCTCACGAAAAACTGACGCCATACGTTTTGCACGAAGGAGGACTATACGCCCGCCATCCTGTTGTGTGCATCCCATTGTCCAGACGTCACTGCACCGCCCGTTTGCAATGGTGGCATCAACATCGCAATTGAACTGATAACGACTGGTCTGCTGTCCTCTTCTCAGATGAGAGTAGATACAGTCTATCGTCTGACTGTCGACGACAACTGATCTGGCGTGATAGTGGTACTGCATATTGTCCAGCAAACATACAGGAAAGGGACCGATATCCGACCTGTAGTGTCATGGTATGGGCTGGCATCATGATCAATGGCCGTACGTCTCTCTATGTGCCTTCCAACTGGGACTATGACTAGCCAACGATACATTAATGATGTTCTGCTACCTCATGTTCCGTGGTGCTGTCGGTGATAGATTCATTTTCATGGACGACAACGCAACATGTCATCGAACAGTCGCTGTCCAGGAGTGTCTTGAGAGCAAGGATATTCAACGCCTCGTATGGCCAGCACGTTATCCAGATCTGGAATTCCATTGAAAAGGTGTGGGATGCTTTGGGGAGGAGTCTTGCTGGTCGCCAATGCCCTCCAATAAACAAGGACACCCTCATCCGTGCACTGACAGAGGAATGGGATAAATTACCCCAACAGCTGCTTGATAATGTTGTGCAAAGCATGACACGACGTGTGGAATCTTGCATCGCCCTCCACGGTGGCCATATCCCGTATTGACATCTTACGCCGGAACGCCTGCAGACGGTAATTGCGTTTTTCACGTTTACGTATTCTGCACAAAATGGCCTGTTTGTCCCTTGAACACGTTCCAAAGCCTTCTGGATTTCAGAGCACAATAAATTGTCTTTCTTGTATGTCCTGGCATTCTGACATTATTTTTATTTCACTTGGCATCCAACCACACTTACTTTTTTATGCGCTATATAGCCGTTTATGATTCGTCCTTAGCAATTGTCCAGCAGTGTATAATTATCAAATCAATAGGTGCATATGCATTCATATCATTAAAAAGATTAAGTCACATGATTGTTTTTAGTTCAATTCCATTTTTACACAAGTGGTCAGTATTTTCAGTATTTTCTTGAGCCAGTGAACTGATGAAAGGCTTGATTAGCTGGTTGGAGTTCTTGAACACAGAGAGTGTATGTATGACCAGTTGGTGTTACAGAAGTTCACTTTACACAGGACATAAGCTGGACAGAATCCACAGAACATCTGGATTTTTAGGATAAGCAAATGAAGGAGATGGACCTGCTGGGTGAAGAAATGTTAACTTTACTTCATCCTTCTCTTCCCTGTTTTGCTAAAACATAGGCCAACCACCAATTGTCACTGACATAACCACATATTTCACTGAGAAGCAGACTTCCTGTACATATTGTTACAGTATTTCAATTTACTTCCGATATTGGAGGTTATATTATTTAACGTGCATTAATGCATTTGCATTTTTGAACTTCACTTTTAGTTGGTAAAGTTCGATGAACACTTACCGCACGTGGGGCTTGGCTTTCAATTCATATTTCCGTTATGTGGATGCGGCACGGGGGGTTTTCATTTGGCCACGGGTCCGCTTCTTTTTTTTCCGTTGGAATTTATTTTGCCTCATCACCAAATGAGTTTTTTTTTCCTTTGCTGCATCCTCATTTACTTCAATATTTATTCATAACCCGAGTACTTTCGGTAATACTCCTTTACCGTCTTCGAGGGACGTTTTGCTCCGACTAGCACGGACCGTGTCAGCTGGGCATTTCGGTGGTTCTCGCGGGCTGCTTCTGTCATCGGCTATCGCTTCTTCTTGGGCGTTGTGGCGCCATCTCTTGTTGGTCACCGATCTCATTTTTCGAAATTTTTCATTTTTTTGCTCAATTTTAATTAAATTTCTCCAGCTGTTTCTCAAATTATTAGGGTCATTATGGTTGCAAACTTTTGCCCTATTTCTTCCAATCATTACCGACTCTGCTATTCTGAGGTGTTTTTCGGATTTACAGCTTTTAATGATTTTTATATTTTCGAATTTAGGATATTTTTGGTTATCCAGACAGTATTGGATAAGTGCTGTTTTTTTCTTCTTTTTCTGCCAGTTTTTTGCAGTACGTGTTGTTTTAATCTGTGTTTAAGCTTATTTTTGGTACTTCCTATATAAGCCATTGGAGGATTTTCAGTCATAGGAATTGAGTAAATACCTGCTTTTTCTAACATTTTTATTTTTTCATTATTTTTTATTACTATATTTTTGATGGTATTTACTTTCCCTCCAATTTGAATGTTATGCTTTTTACAAATATTATTAATTTCATTGGTAGTACCTTTTATGTAAGGAAAACCATTTAAATATTTGACTTCTTTTTTATTTACTACAGCATTATTTTTTATTTTCTTTATTACTTCTGTGTCCCATTTTTTTATTAAATGGTTAGGATAGCCAAAGCTGCCTGCAATTTTTTTTATGAATTTGATTTCTTCATTGATGAACTGACTATTTTCAGAATGCGTATATGCTCTTTTAATTAAGGTTTTTATACTATTGCATTTTTGAGGATAAGGATGTGCTGAATTGTACGGGATTAGGACCAGAACAAATGAACTTTTCCGATAAACCCTGTATAGTAACTTATCTGTGGATTTGCTAACATGTACATCCAAAAAGGCTAATGCATTATTTTTTTCTATTTCAACAATGAGTTCTATAGTTGAGTTGAACATACTTGTTACAGTATGTTCAACTGATGTTTGAACAAAAGAGAAAGGTTTGACTGACATTTTTGTTTCACTTAAAGGTATGAATGCATGTAGTTTTTGACTTCCTGCTACAGTTGTGTGCCTTGCTGAAACCATTTGTCAAAAATTGCTCTGTTGCACTCTTCCTGTGTAACAAATGTGAAGTCAGTTTTTGAAATGTTTTCTTTCGCCCGTTCATAGAGTTGTCTCGGCGTCATTATTTGGTAAAGATCCAGACTCGCGGTCGCCAGGCCAAACTTCATCGTCCTGGCGACTAAAAATGTGTGATTAAATCGATAATTCTGGCGACCCATAAGGGAAAAACATTTATTTTATTTAACTTATATTGTACGAAATTGTTTTTTTAACTTGTACGGAACTCGCACGTTTTTGAAAAATTTTACTCTAAATGTACGAAAATCGCACGGAATGGCACAGAATTCGAGTTGTACGGAAGTAAGCCATCACCTTTTTTCATTCTGCTATTGTTTGAACAGCAGAAAAGAAAAAAAAAAGTTTATAAAAAAAGGTGAGGGGATCGGTTTTTGAACACAAACAATGCGCCAAGGCTGATGGGTCATCTTAGGGGAACGAGGTTTGCAAGGTTGCGGTGGGGATAAAAGCCGGTGGTGGACAACTCAACTGTCTGCGTTGGAAACGTCCAACTGGGATAAACGTTTATTAAAAAAAAAAAATTCTCCAATTTTTTAAATAACTTCGCTGAAAGCCTGCATAGTCCATAGGAAAATTCTAAAATCCGGAATCGGCATAGTCCGGATCTCTGAGGTTGTACTGTAATATTTCCATATCTGTGAACTACTACGGAATTTCTGCAGTTTCTACGGATTTAGTTGGCTGACTATGGACCTCGCTCTCGTAACTACGGATTCTACAAATTCTCATATTTTTTTTTATTGTTTTATAATATGCATAAGAATCTTAAGCGTTCTCGCGGAAGTCCGCATTTTTTTTTTGTCATCATTTAGATTGGTTTTTTTGTTTTTTTTTATTGGAGGTTTAACGACCACCGTGAGCAACTCAATGGGCTATAAGCAGTCGCCCATCCCTAATTTAGGGTCACTGGTTCCAGGGAAGGGAGAGAGCCAGTGCCGTAAGACAAACACAACATCCATGCCTCACCGGGATTCGAACCCGGACCCCTTTCAGACGAATGATCAGAGGTCATTGCTTAGACCACTGCGCCACCAGGGCGGCAATTGGAGGTTTAACAAAAACCGTGAGCAACTAAATGGGCTATAAGCAGTCGCCCTTCCCTAATTAAGGGTCATTGGTTCCAGGGAAGGGAGAGAGCCAGTGCCGTAAGACAAACACAACATCCATGCCTCACCGGGATTCGAACCCGGACCCCTTTCGGACAAATGATCAGAGGTCATTGCTTAGACCACTGGAGCCACCAGGGCGGCAATTGGAGGTTTAACAACCACCGTGAGCAACTCAATGGGCTATAAGCAGTCGCCCTTCCCTAATTAAGGGTCAGTGGTTCCAGGGAAGGGAGAGAGCCAGTGCCGTAAGACAAACACAACATCCATGCCTCACCGGGATTCGAACCCGGACCCCGTTCGGACGAATGATCAGAGGCCATCGCTTAGACCACTGCGCCACCATGGCGGCCATTTAGATCGTTCTCAGGATCAGTGTAAAACTGAACACAATTTGGTAGTTCCGTCTGTAGACGGTATTTCGAGTCTCAAAACTTTCAAAAACGGTAGTTGAATGGAGTGAAAAAGTTGCAGTAATCGTAATTTTTTTTCTCCCGATGTTGCCTTACTGTAAAGTTTTATTGTTAAATATGATTTATGCGTAATCTCAGGCCCCAGATTCTTCCGCGAAATCAAGGAATTCCGCCTTTTTCGTTATTATTTTGGTCATTCGCGAGATCAATGAAACAGTGAGCACAATGGGGGGGGGAGTCGTCGGAGGACGGAATTCCGTCTTTTGCGAAAATTTCGAAAGCGGAAGGTCGACGGAGTTCAGATTTTTTTCCGCAATCGTAATTCATTTTTTTCTCGCAGTGTTGCCTGTGCCCGGTATTATTGTTAAGTAATATTTAACTACACAAATATTTGTGTTTCAGTTTGAACATAGCGAAAATAGCGCGAAAATTTCCAAAACCGGAAGTCGGACGGTGCAAAGATTTCTCCCGTAAGCAAACTCCCCTCCCAGCGCGATGTTCCCACTCTCCTGCCTTGTTTTATTACTTCAGTTTCAACTTTTAAGAATACTATAACTGAAATATGCAAAATAAAACATACTGATATTATACTAAGCAATTTTATAAAAATAATTTAGTATGAAATATACAATTTGATTATTTTTTTCAAAGTTTGGCCACAGAGGTTTTTTTTTTTATGGCCACTAACAATTTTGGTCTTGCTGGCCAATGTATACTAGCAAAATTTCTAAGTCTGGATCTTTATTATTTGGTCCTCGTATGGTCTTTGGAGACTTGTTCTTGCTGCCAACCTTTTCACCGTCCCCCCCCCCCCCCAACACGGTCTGGTTCACTTCGTCGACAACTCATTTCGTCGACAGGTACATTTCGTCGACACTATACAGTATATGCTTTCGTAAAATCTACAGTTTTCAATTTAGAACCACCAAATTTGGTATACTACCTCATTGTACTCTTACACCAACTTAGACTACAGACGGAAGAGGTCGGGGCCCGGTGTCAAGGGGGCCCCATACAACAGTTTCGTAAAATCTACAGTTTTCAATTTAGAACAACCGAATTTGGTATACTATCTCATTGTACTCTTACACCAACTTAGACCACAGATGGAAGGGGTCAGAGCCCGGGGTCAAGGGGGCCCCATACAACAGTTTCGTAAAATCTACAGTTTTCAATTTAGAACAACCGAATTTGGTATACTATCTCATTGTACTCTTACACCAACTTAGACCACAGACGGAAGGGGTCGGGGCCCGGTGTCAAGGGGACCCGGTCCCAAACAACATTTTCGTAAAATCTACAGTTTTCAATTTAGAACCACCAAATTTGGTATACTATCTCATTGTACTCTTACACTAACTTAGACTACAGACGGAAGAGGTCACAGCCCGGGGTCAAGGGGGCCCCATACAACAGTTTCGTAAAATCTACAGTTTTCAATTTAGAACAACCGAATTTGGTATACTATCTCATTGTACTCTTACACCAACTTAGACCACAGACGGAAGGGGTCGGGGCCCGGTGTCAAGGGGACCCGGTCCCAAACAACATTTTCGTAAAATCTACAGTTTTCAATTTAGAACCACCAAATTTGGTATGCTATCTCATTGTACTCTTACATCAACTTAGACCACAGACAGAAGGGGTTGGGGCCCGGGGTCAAGGGAGCCCGGTCCCAAACAACATTTTCGTAAAATCTACAGTTTTCAATTTAGAACAACCGAATTTGGTATACTATCTCATTGTACTCTTACACCAACTTAGACCACAGACGGAAGGGGTCAGAGCCCGGGGTCAAGGGGGCCCCATACAACAGTTTCGTAAAATCTACAGTTTTCAATTTAGAACAACCGAATTTGGTATACTATCTCATTGTACTCTTACACCAACTCAGACCACAGACGGAAGAGGTCAGAGCCCGGGGTCAAGGGGCCCCATACAACAGTTTCGTAAAATCTACAGTTTTCAATTTAGAACAACCGAATTTGGTATACTATCTCATTGTACTCTTACACCAACTTAGACCACAGACGGAAGGGGTCGGGGCCCGGTGTCAAGGGGACCCGGTCCCAAACAACATTTTCGTAAAATCTACAGTTTTCAATTTAGAACCACCAAATTTGGTATGCTATCTCATTGTACTCTTACATCAACTTAGACCACAGACAGAAGGGGTTGGGGCCCGGGGTCAAGGGAGCCCGGTCCCAAACAACATTTTCGTAAAATCTACAGTTTTCAATTTAGAACAACCGAATTTGGTATACTATCTCATTGTACTCTTACACCAACTTAGACCACAGACGGAAGGGGTCGGGGCCCGGTGTCAAGGGGACCCGGTCCCAAACAACATTTTCGTAAAATCTACAGTTTTCAATTTAGAACCACCAAATTTGGTATGCTATCTCATTGTACTCTTACATCAACTTAGACCACAGACAGAAGGGGTTGGGGCCCGGGGTCAAGGGGAGCCCGGTCCCAAACAACATTTTCGTAAAATCTACAGTTTTCAATTTAGAACCACCAAATTTGGTTTACTATCTCATTGTACTCTTACATCAACTTAGACCACAGACAGAAGGGGTTGGGGCCCGGGGTCAAGGGAGCCCGGTCCCAAACAACATTTTCGTAAAATCTACAGTTTTCAATTTAGAACCACCAAATTTGGTTTACTATCTCATTATACTTAGACCGTACACGGTTTTGGAAGGATCGAGGCCCGGGGTTAAGGGAGTCTCATACAAAATTTTCTCAAAAATTTCCATTTTTTACTTAAGAACTGCAACACAATTCTGCACTCCAATACCCTATCTGCGAGCTAAGTTAGAGTACCATGAGATGGTATACCAAATTTGGTGGTTCTAAATTGAAAACTGTAGATTTTACGAAAATGTTGTATGGGATCTCCTTCACCCCGGGCCCCGAGGTCCTTCCGTCTGTGGTCTAAGTTGGTGTAAGAGTACAATGAGATAGTATACCAAATTTGGTGGTTCTAAATTGAAAACTGTAGGTTTTACGAAAATGTTGTTTGGGGGCCCCTTGACCCTGGGCCCCGACCTCTTACGTCTGTAGTCCAAGTAAGAGTACAATGAGATAGTATTCAAATTTGGTGGTTCTAAATTGAAAACTGTAGGTTCTACGAAAATGTTGTTTGGGCCTTGACCCCGGGCCCCGACCTCTTACGTCTGTAGTCCAAGTAAGAATACAATGAGATAGTATTCCAAATTTGGTGGTTCTAAATTGAAAACTGTAGGTTTTACGAAAATGTTGTTTGGGACCGGGCCCCAACCCCTTCCGTCTGTGGTCTAAGTTGGTGTAACAGTACAATGAGATAGCATACCAAATTTGGTGGTTCTAAATTGAAAACTGTAGATTTTACGAAAATGTTGAATGGGAGTCCCTTGATCCCGAGCCCCGACTTCTTCCGTCTGTGGTCTAAGTTGGTGTAAGAGTAGAATAAGATAGTATACCATATTTGGTGGTTCTAAATTGAAAACTGTAGATTTTACGAAAATGTTGAATGGGAGTCCCTTGATCCCGAGCCCCGACTTCTTCCGTCTGTGGTCTAAGTTGGTGTAAGAGTAGAATAAGATAGTATACCAAATTTGGTGGTTCTAAATTGAAAACTGTAGATTTTACGAAAATGTTGAATGGGAGTCCCTTGATCCCGAGCCCCGACTTCTTCCGTCTGTGGTCTAAGTTGGTGTAAGAGTAGAATAAGATAGTATACCAAATTTGGTGGTTCCTAAATTGAAAACTGTAGATTTTACGAAAATGTTGAATGGGAGTCCCTTGATCCCGAGCCCCGACTTCTTCCGTCTGTGGTCTAAGTTGGTGTAAGAGTAGAATAAGATAGTATACCAAATTTGGTGGTTCTAAATTGAAAACTGTAGATTTTACGAAAATGTTGAATGGGAGTCCCTTGATCCCGAGCCCGACTTCTTCCGTCTGTGGTCTAAGTTGGTGTAAGAGTAGAATAAGATAGTATACCAAATTTGGTGGTTCTAAATTGAAAACTGTAGATTTTACGAAAATGTTGAATGGGAGTCCCTTCATCCCGAGCCCCGACTTCTTCCGTCTGTGGTCTAAGTTGGTGTAAGAGTAGAATAAGATAGTATACCAAATTTGGTGGTTCCTAAATTGAAAACTGTAGATTTTACGAAATGTTGAATGGGAGTCCCTTGATCCCGAGCCCCGACTTCTTCCGTCTGTGGTCTAAGTTGGTGTAAGAGTAGAATAAGATAGTATACCAAATTTGGTGGTTCTAAATTGAAAACTGTAGATTTTACGAAAATGTTGAATGGGAGTCCCTTCATCCCGAGCCCCGACTTCTTCCGTCTGTGGTCTAAGTTGGTGTAAGAGTAGAATAAGATAGTATACCAAATTTGGTGGTTCTAAATTGAAAACTGTAGATTTTACGAAAATGTTGAATGGGAGTCCCTTCATCCCGAGCCCGACTTCTTCCGTCTGTGGTCTAAGTTGGTGTAAGAGTAGAATAAGATAGTATACCAAATTTGGTGGTTCTAAATTGAAAACTGTAGATTTTACGAAAATGTTGAATGGGAGTCCCTTCATCCCGAGCCCCGACTTCTTCCGTCTGTGGTCTAAGTTGGTGTAAGAGTAGAATAAGATAGTATACCAAATTTGGTGGTTCTAAATTGAAAACTGTAGATTTTACGAAAATGTTGAATGGGAGTCCCTTCATCCCGAGCCCCGACTTCTTCCGTCTGTGGTCTAAGTTGGTGTAAGAGTAGAATAAGATAGTATACCAAATTTGGTGGTTCTAAATTGAAAACTGTAGATTTTACGAAAGCATATACTGTATAGTGTCGACGAAGTGGCGTCAACGAAATGAGTTGTCGACGAAGTGAACCACTCCCCCCCCCCCCCACACACACACACCATCACGTGTCCCTTTGCCATGAACTGTAACAGAAAAATGACTTTCTGCTGCAATGTTAAAATCTTTTTTATGGCGACAAATTTAAAAAGTTCTTGTTTTTATATTGTGCAGCACAGCTGTCAAAAAAATAATAGATTCTTTTGGGCAATTTTTTTAAATCTGCTCTTCAAAAAGTCTAGAGTTTCTGTTGAAATAAATACACAGCTGCATTATTGCGTTCGAAAGTCTGAAATCACAACAAAACTGACATGCTGAATTTTTTCTACTGTTTTAAAATATACAACAAATGGATGCACTGTAGCTTGGTTGCTGGCCCAATGATAGGACTGTGCTACGTCTTGCACGACAAAAGAATAGTTTTCTGAAAAATCGCACGCAACAGCCATTTCTGAATCGGACAAATTTCCTTTGACATGATTCATAAATGAACTTTGTTGTTCAGCTATGAAGTCATGGCAAAGTAAAATGAAAATTTTCTCACAAAATAGGTTGACAAATTCAGTGACTGTTTTTTGCAATGTCTCTAAGGTTCATTTGTCTACAGATATCCCTGGCGAAAAGTTAGTCTCGATCAGATTTTCTTTGAAGGCATTTTCTGGCAAACTTTGGATTATTTGAACTCAGTGGCCGCTCGTGGTAAGCTGAGATGGGGTGGGGGGGGCTGCATCTCAATTTTGTATATATCACGATACCACTTCGAAAGCTAAGTTTTTGATTGGAGGTTTAACGACCACCGTGAGCAACTCAATGGGCTATAAGCAGTCGCCCGTCCCTAATGTAGGGTCACTGGTTCCAGGAAAGGGAGAGAGCCAGTGCCGTAAGACTTTTTTTTTTTTTTGATTGGAGGTTTAACGACCACCGTGAGCAACTCAATGGGCTATAAGCAGTCGCCCGTCCCTAATGTAGGGTCACTGGTTCCAGGAAAGGGAGAGAGCCAGTGCCGTAAGACTTTTTTTTTTTTTTTTTTGATTGGAGGTTTAACGACCACCGTGAGCAACTCAATGGGCTATAAGCAGTCGCCCGTCCCTAATTTAGGGTCACTGGTTCCAGGGAAGGAAGAGAGCCAGTGCCGTAAGACAAACACAACATCCATGCCTCACCGGGATTTTTTTTTTTTTTTTTGATTGGAGGTTTCACGACCACCGTGAGCAACTCAATGGGCTATAAGTAGTCGCCCGTCCCTAATGTAGGGTCACTGGTTCCAGGAAAGGGAGAGAGCCAGTGCCGTAAGACTTTTTTTTTTTTTTTTTTTTTGATTGGAGGTTTAACGACCACCGTGAGCAACTCAATGGGCTATAAGCAGTCGCCCGTCCCTAATTTAGGGTCACTGGTTCCAGGAAGGAAGAGAGCCAGTGCCGTAAGACAAACACAACATCCATGCCTCACCGGGATTTTTTTTTTTTTTTTTTTTGATTGGAGGTTTAACGACCACCGTGAGCAACTCAATGGGCTATAAGCAGTCGCCCGTCCCTAATGTAGGGTCACTGGTTCCAGGAAAGGGAGAGAGCCAGTGCCGTAAGACTTTTTTTTTTTTTTTTTTTTTTTGATTGGAGGTTTAACGACCACCGTGAGCAACTTAATGGGCTATAAGCAGTCGCCCGTCCCTAATTTAGGGTCACTGGTTCCAGGGAAGGGAGAGAGCCAGCTCCGTAAGACAAACACAACATCCATGCCTCACCGGGATTTTTTTTTTTTTTGATTGGAGGTTTAACGACCACCGTGAGCAACTCAATGGGCTATAAGCAGTCGCCCGTCCCTAATGTAGGGTCACTGGTTCCCGGAAAGGGAGAGAGCCAGTGCCGTAAGACTTTTTTTTTTTTTTTTTTTTTTGGTTGGAGGTTTAACGACCACCGTGTGCAACTCAATGGGCTATAAGCAGTTGCCCGTCCCTAATTTAGGGTCACTGGTTCCAGGGAAGGGAGAGAGCCAGTGCCGTAAGACAAACACAACATCCATGCCTGACCGGGATTCGAAACCGGACCCCTTACGGACGAATGATCAGAGGCCAGCGCCTTAGACCACTGCGCCACCGGGGCGGCGAAAGCTAAGTTACTGCGCCTGTGCTGATGCTGTGCGTTTAATAATAATAACAACAATGATCATCATCATCATCATTGTCAACCATTATCGATCCACTGCTGGACGAAGGTCTCCCCAAGTTTCCTCCACAACGGTCTGTCTTGTGCCAGTCTCCTCCATGTCACTCCCGCATACTTTCGAATTTCATCCACCCATCTCCCATGTGGTCTTCTTCTGGGTCTTTTCCTGTCCCTTGGAATCCAATCTAAAATTTCGGCTGTCCATCGATGGTCTGTCCTTCTGGCAGTATGTCCAGCCCATTGCCATTTCAGGGATTTAACTCTGATCATGATGTCTTGTCATTTTTCTGATCCACGAGTTCCTCTTCTTATCTTTCCTGGTTACACCAAGCATGCATCTCTCCATGCTACTTTGAGTTGTCTGCAGCCTTTGTATGTCTCTTTTAGTTAAGGTCCACGTCTCTGCACCATACGTAAGCACTGGAAGGATGCATTGATCAAAGACTTTTCTTTTAAGACATAATGGCATATTGCTCTTGAAAATTATGCTGTTTCTTCCAAAAGCTCTCCAGGCAAGTTTTGTACGCCGATTAATTTCTTCATCAATGTGACCCTCACTTGATATCTGCTGTCCAAGATAAACGTACATGTCTGTTATCTCCAGCTTTTCTCCATCAATCGATAAATCTTCATTTCTTGTAAAAGCATTGAACATCACTTTTGTCTTCTGAAAGTTCATTTTTAATCCCACTTCTTTGCTCTTGTCAGCAAGTTCCTGGATCATACTCTGCAGCTCTGATGGGGTAGTTGCAAAAATGACTACGTCATCAGCAAAACGAAGGTGGGTTAGATAATCTCCATTAATCTTTATCCCCTTGTTTTCCCAGCTCAGCGACTGAAACACACCCTCCAATGTGGCATTAAAGAGCTTCGGAGATATGGTGTCACCTTGTCTCACTCCCTTTCCAATTTTTACGTGTGTTGTATTTTCAAACAGCCGAATCTTTGCACTGGCATTTTCATAGATGTTATTAATAATATTAATGTATGCATCTTCAATACCACAGGATTTCAGAGCCATTGCAACTGCTGATGGTTTCACCGAATCAAAGGCTTTTTTCATAATCGATAAAAGCCATGCACAATGGAAGTTCATATTCCCTCGCTCTTTCAATTAGTTCTCTCAGTACGTGGATATGATCTATTGTGCTGTAGTCACTCCTGAATCCAGCTTGTTCTCTCGGTTGAGCCATGTCCAGTGTCACCTTCAAGCGGTGTGAAAGAACTTTAGTGAAGATTTTATAAACTACTGATAGGAGGCTGATAGGTCTGTAGTTTCTGAGATCCTCAATGTCACCTTTCTTATGTAGCAGGATCATTGTAGCGGTGTTCCAATCCTCAGGAATCTTTCCTTCATTAAGGCATCGAGTGAAAATTTGGGCGAGTACTGTTTCGATTTCTCCACTTGCTTCTTGTATGATGTCTACAGTAATTCCATCTTCTCCTGGAGCTTTTCCCCGCTTCATGTTCTTGATCGCATGTGCAACTTCTGCTGGAAGGACTGGAGGAACTCTGGTACTGGTACCTTTCATGATGTCTGGAGTGCATGTATCATCCCTTTCATATAATTTGGAGTAGAAATCTTTCACTCTTGTCAAAATTTCGCCTCTATTTCTTGTTACAGAACCATCTTCTTTTCTCAGTGCCATAATCTGTTTTCTTCCCTTACTGAGATGTCCCTTTGCTATCTTTAGGCTTTGGTTGTTTTCAATTTGCTTTCCTCACTAGTTCACAGTTGAATTTTCTTACGTCTTCAGTGATACTTTTTCTTACTGTCTTGCATGGCTCTATATATTCCACTTTGGAAGTCACATCATCTTTAGTTGTCCTCATCTCTCTTCTTTTTTGTATCAACATTTTGGTTTTTCCTGATAATTTGTTCACATGCAACTTGTTTTTAGACCCAGCTAATTTTGTTGCTGTTTCCATAAGAACTTTGGTTACTTTTCTGTTAACTTCAGAGATGTCCACTTCTTCCGATGTTAAGCCTTCTAAAGCAGAGAATCTGTTCTTCAGTTCCAACTTGAAGGTATTATGGTGTTTTTTAAGGTTGGTTATGTCAATAGATTTTGTTTGTCTTATGAGCTTGCCACGTTCAAGTTTAGTGTTGAGGTGTATCTTACATCTCACCAATCTATGGTCACTTCCTGATATATATATATATATATATATACTTAAGAGCAAAACTGAAGACTAAGGAATTTTTTGCTTAGGTATCTTCTTTATAGAATATATATATATATATATATATATATATATATACTTAAGAGCAAAACTGAAGACTAAGGAAAAAATTTTAGAATTTAAAATGAAGGGTGCAAAATAACCTGAAAATCAAAACGCGCAACGCAGCAGTTTTGAAAATTCAGAATTCACATACTATAAAGATACCTAAGCAAAAAAATACAGATATAATTTTGACTCACACCTAGTACAACATAGAAAAGGTTATGTATCTACCTGTGTGAGTAAAAGGAGAAAAGAAAAAAAAATAAAATAAAACAACTGAATGTAGAAGGTGTCGAGAATACTGAGCCTTGGCTTTATCAAGGACCAGCAAAAACTCTGCATTTTCTCACTTCCACAAAGACCTAGTTGGAAATGGGTTTCTGCAAGGCCATAGATGCAAGTAATATTCCCACCTAAAATAGTTTCAAAAATATATATATATAAGTCATGTCCTCCGTAGAGTAGCATGACCTAGCACTAGTTAACAATTTCGCTTGCATCCATTAACCTTCATGGCCCGACCCATGCTCTTCATCTGTTACTATTAAACAGAGAGAAGAAGATTAAAGAGAACTCAAGCTGTGAGAGTGACATAATAAATAGAAATGATTTTCAGCTATAACGAAATTCCAAGTTCGTTTGAGAGAGAATTTAAACCTGAAAAACAAATTTTACATTGCAATTAAAAAAAGGAAATGTTAATTTATAACGAACAGATTTTTGAAAGAAAACTTGAGTCTAAAACCCCCTACTCTACAACTTATGACAGCACGAAAACGAGAATAAATTAAAGATAATAATTAACTAAAGAAAACTTTGTGAAAGTTATATACCTTAAACAGTTAGTTGCAATATGTACAAAGTATTTCAGCAGTGCTTTAAGTGCATAATTAATTAGTTATTAAGAACTTAACTACTTTGAAAAAACAGCGCATAGACAGCGCATAGAAAAGGAACAAGCTTAGCCATCTTCTGTTCCTAGGTACCACAAAAAGACGCTCAAAGTTACAAAGAAAAGTAAGAGTTAAAACCCGCATAAATGTTAACAGACAAACCAATGCTTAAAAGCTGAAAAGCTAAAAAACGACAGAGAAAAGGTACATGAAGTACAAACATTGAACTTATAAAACCTAGAACCCAAAAACAAGGAAGAGAGCTTACCTCTTGAGTTGCAAAAACTTTTCTCCTCACAAGAGGAGAACATGGCTGACCTCTTCCGCCACTCCCTAGATGCTGGGGGGCAGTGAGGGTGGGGCTGATGGCCTCCTCATACAGCAAGAAACCAATGCGCGGAGATTTTAACCAGAGAAAAAAATATATAAACTTAAGACTGTGGATCTGTATGATCAGAATGAGCAGAATTAACTCTCCAGAATACATGAGAAATATTATAAAATACACGAGCAGTTTATTTAATAATCTTTGCATGTATTAAATCACCTTAGTGAGCTTCTATAGATTAACCAGAATCTTATTAATTTTAATGTTGGTTTTACTATTTTTAGTATAGCTATCCTAGTGATGAATAACTAGTTTTCTTTTTTATTTGTTTTTATTTTCTTTTATAAACAGATTTTTAAGCTTTTTTTGTGATTTTGTTTATATTATTTAATTTTTTTGTTTTAATAGGACCTTCATATCCATAGCACTAAGGTTCCTTTAGGTAGTTAATAGGCATCCTCTAGCCAACTTCCTTACGGCTTTGATTGGTCAGAATCATATTATTAACTGTGTAGAAAATTAAAGCAGATCTGCCAACCTTACTCTATTATTCAGAATAATTTTTCTTAAAGTTCTTTTGATGAAAGAAGAAGGAATTTCGTTCTCTAGAAAACTTTCTAATAGTATATTAATGTGGTAATTGAAGTCCAAATTGTTGCTGCAAATTCTTGAAATTCTTAGGACCTGAGAAATTAGTACATTCTCAATTACTTTGGTTGAAATGTTATTATTCCAGTGTAGATATTTAATTACTTTGAAAGGAAAATTAACTCTTTTATCAAAGAGGCTAATAGATGGGTTACCTCTGTTGAGCTTAATGCTTAAGTCTAGGAACTCAAGTTCCTGATTACTGTGGTTGGTTTTACATAAGTTAAGAGAGCTAGGATAGATATTATCAAAATCACTCTCTATAACTTCGAATTATTGATACACAGCAGATCATCAATATATCTAAAAGTGTAAAGGTAGTTATCTGAGCAGGTGGGGTGATTTTTAATGAATTTATATTCCTTAAAGAACAGGAATAGATTAGCGATATTCGTGGACGTCGATGTTCCCATTGGAATACCGTTCACTTGCTTATAGAGAGTATTATTATATAAGATATGGTTATTTTTTATGCAGCAATTGAGATAAGAGTTCCAAGTTCCTACATCAACAAATAGGTTAAGTTTAAATTCTGCATACAGCTCTTTAAAGGTAGTGATTATATCTGATAGAGGCAGATTAGTATATAGGTTTTCAAAATCATAACTATTAATATCTAGGGGACACACTTTGAGTATAGTAGAAATTACTTCTGCATTATTATTAATTATCCAAAAATCTCTGTACATCAAGTTAGAACAGTTTCTAATGTGTTTCAAAACCTTCTTTAAGACATCTTCAAAAGCAAGATCTATTTTCTTTTTTATGACTCCTTACTCCACTAGCTATGAACCTGAACTTCACAGGATCCTTATGAAACTTAACCGTTGCAAAAAGAAATGGAAATTCAGGCCCATATCTTCTAGTTTGCGGAATTTTAAGTTTCTTGAAGAATGCCTTAAACCGATTTTCTAACTGCTTGGTAGAATAACTTACGGGCTCGTATGTTACTCTATTATTGAGTTCCATAGTTAACAATTCAAAATAGAACTTCTTACAGATAATTGCAAAATTATTGCTAGCTTTATCCGTAGTGGTAAAAATAAATTGGTCTTGTAGTTTGGAGAGTGACCTTTTAGCTTCTCCAGAGAAAAAGAGATTTCTGTCGAAACAAAAGTCCAGACCTGCCAACTCACCGGTGAAGCTATTGATTATATTATATTTCCATTCTGCGAAGGCCTCAATAGGCTGATTGTACGTTAAACTGGTTTTTACGATGTACTTATTTACATCTTGAGTGAAGCTCTCAAGAATCCTTTCTTTGGAAATTGTGAAGGAAGGTCTGAAATTAGAGCCATACTCTAATAAATTCCTAAGCTTTTCATTTTCAACAAAACTCAAGTTTCCGGTGATAATATGGTTGTAATTCTTATCATAGTGAACTGTTTCTTTATGTTCATCACAAGAACAAGTAGTAATTACAGGAATGTAGCTCGAAGAGTTAAGTTTGTAGTTTTTAACTATTGACCCTAAGGTCTTAACGTATTTAAAACTTACAATAGACTGGTGCCTGTGGATGGGAAAAAAAATTGCATTATTGTAGAACAGCTTCCTTACATTGAGATTATCGTAGGCTTTATTTAGGAACCTGATGGTAACAAAATTACTGGAAAATTCTTTAAGAGAAATTTTATCTTTAAGAATATGTTTAAGAATGTCCAGAACCAAAGCAAAAACATGCTTATCAACATGGTCAGCAGCTTCATTCCAGAATTTGAAAAAACATTTAAGGACAGAGTGCTTGAAGGACTTGAGAATTTTGTAAGTATTTTTAACAAAATTAGTGCCAGTTTTAAAGCTTTCCAGAGTTTTTAGCAAGTTAGCAAAATCAACTTTGCTTGATGTGCGAAATAACCTCTGTCCTCTATTACCTCTAGAGCAGCTCTTATTATTAACAAGAAAGAAGAGTTCACGAATTGAAAATTTATGCTGATTATGCTTATTGTCAGATAGAGTGGAATTAAGGCCATAGGGATAAAGAGACTGATGCTGCAAAATTTCAAGGGATTCAGTTTCTAGCCGAGCATAGAGGTCAGGGATAATATGTAGTACCTCTATTTTCACTTTGTCAAAACCATGAGTATGGAAATGCTCTAATTCAAAGGTAGAGTACTGGTTGGCGTTTGTGGAGGGGTTCACTCCCTGAATTAGAGAACTTGTTTTACTAGAGACCTGTGACCATTAATCCTAAGATGAAGAGGATTTTTACTTTGGCCAATGTAGCTAAGGTTGCAGACAGTACAGGTGAGCTTATAGATGGTATTGTAGGCTTTGCAAAACTTGTTGGAGCAATTATCCTCAACAGAAGAATACAGGTTAGGATCTGCAGATTTACATGTCAAACAACGTTTGTCATTTCATAACTTTAGATTACCTTTGCCAGCGAGTTCATACACTATGGGAAAGGGTGCTAGCCTAACCGAGCGGGAGGACTTAAAATATCTGAGCTGACCTCCAATCCTTTCATCGTCCTTAGAACTCCACTTGGGCCAAAACATACAAATTCTGAGCAAACCAACTAGGAAAAACTTTTTAGAAATAAGCAGTCCAAGAAAAGACCAAACTCGAGTATAAACTACACTCCAAAAAGCTGCATCCAAAACATACTAAAAAGAAAAATTAGAAAATGAAAAAAACCCCAAGTAAAAAAATAGTAATAAAAAATAATAATAATAAAAAATAATAAAACATTTCAACTAGAATTTGCGCATGAGCTGCTAAATAATAAATTGAAATTAGTTACTTAAGAGCAAAACTGAAGACTAAGGAAAAAATTTTAGAATTTAAAATGAAGGGTGCAAAATAACCTGAAAATCAAAACGCGCAACGCAGCAGTTTTGAAAATTCAGAATTCACATACTATAAAGATACCTAAGCAAAAAAATACAGATATAATTTTGACTCACACCTAGTACAACATAGAAAAGGTTATGTATCTACCTGTGTGAGTAAAAGGAGAAAAGAAAAAAAATAAAATAAAACAACTGAATGTAGAAGGTGTCGAGAATACTGAGCCTTGGCTTTATCAAGGACCAGCAAAAACTCTGCATTTTCTCACTTCCACAAAGACCTAGTTGGAAATGGGTTTCTGCAAGGCCATAGATGCAAGTAATATTCCCACCTAAAATAGTTTCAAAAATATATATATATAAGTCATGTCCTCCGTAGAGTAGCATGACCTAGCACTAGTTAACAATTTCGCTTGCATCCATTAACCTTCATGGCCCGACCCATGCTCTTCATCTGTTACTATTAAACAGAGAGAAGAAGATTAAAGAGAACTCAAGCTGTGAGAGTGACATAATAAATAGAAATGATTTTCAGCTATAACGAAATTCCAAGTTCGTTTGAGAGAGAATTTAAACCTGAAAAACAAATTTTACATTGCAATTAAAAAAGGAAATGTTAATTTATAACGAACAGATTTTTGAAAGAAAACTTGAGTCTAAAACCCCCTACTCTACAACTTATGACAGCACGAAAACGAGAATAAATTAAAGATAATAATTAACTAAAGAAAACTTTGTGAAAGTTATATACCTTAAACAGTTAGTTGCAATATGTACAAAGTATTTCAGCAGTGCTTTAAGTGCATAATTAATTAGTTATTAAGAACTTAACTACTTTGAAAAAACAGCGCATAGACAGCGCATAGAAAAGGAACAAGCTTAGCCATCTTCTGTTCCTAGGTACCACAAAAGACGCTCAAAGTTACAAAGAAAAGTAAGAGTTAAAACCCGCATAAATGTTAACAGACAAACCAATGCTTAAAAGCTGAAAAGCTAAAAAACGACAGAGAAAAGGTACATGAAGTACAAACATTGAACTTATAAAACCTAGAACCCAAAAACAAGGAAGAGAGCTTACCTCTTGAGTTGCAAAAACTTTTCTCCTCACAAGAGGAGAACATGGCTGACCTCTTCCGCCACTCCCTAGATGCTGGGGGGCAGTGAGGGTGGGGCTGATGGCCTCCTCATACAGCAAGAAACCAATGCGCGGAGATTTTAACCAGAGAAAAAAATATATAAACTTAAGACTGTGGATCTGTATGATCAGAATGAGCAGAATTAACTCTCCAGAATACATGAGAAATATTATAAAATACACGAGCAGTTTATTTAATAATCTTTGCATGTATTAAATCACCTTAGTGAGCTTCTATAGATTAACCAGAATCTTATTAATTTTAATGTTGGTTTTACTATTTTTAGTATAGCTATCCTAGTGATGAATAACTAGTTTTCTTTTTTATTTGTTTTTATTTTCTTTTATAAACAGATTTTTAAGCTTTTTTTGTGATTTTGTTTATATTATTTAATTTTTTTGTTTTAATAGGACCGTCATATCCATAGCACTAAGGTTCCTTTAGGTAGTTAATAGGCATCCTCTAGCCAACTTCCTTACGGCTTTGATTGGTCAGAATCATATTATTAACTGTGTAGAAAATTAAAGCAGATCTGCCAACCTTACTCTATTATTCAGAATAATTTTTCTTAAAGTTCTTTTGATGAAAGAAGAAGGAATTTCGTTCTCTAGAAAACTTTCTAATAGTATATTAATGTGGTAATTGAAGTCCAAATTGTTGCTGCAAATTCTTGAAATTCTTAGGACCTGAGAAATTAGTACATTCTCAATTACTTTGGTTGAAATGTTATTATTCCAGTGTAGATATTTAATTACTTTGAAAGGAAAATTAACTCTTTTATCAAAGAGGCTAATAGATGGGTTACCTCTGTTGAGCTTAATGCTTAAGTCTAGGAACTCAAGTTCCTGATTACTGTGGTTGGTTTTACATAAGTTAAGAGAGCTAGGATAGATATTATCAAAATCACTCTCTATAACTTCGGAATTATTGATACACAGCAGATCATCAATATATCTAAAAGTGTAAAGGTAGTTATCTGAGCAGGTGGGGTGATTTTTAATGAATTTATATTCCTTAAAGAACAGGAATAGATTAGCGATATTCGTGGACGTCGATGTTCCCATTGGAATACCGTTCACTTGCTTATAGAGAGTATTATTATATAAGATATGGTTATTTTTTATGCAGCAATTGAGATAAGAGTTCCAAGTTCCTACATCAACAAATAGGTTAAGTTTAAATTCTGCATACAGCTCTTTAAAGGTAGTGATTATATCTGATAGAGGCAGATTAGTATATAGGTTTTCAAAATCATAACTATTAATATCTAGGGGACACACTTTGAGTATAGTAGAAATTACTTCTGCATTATTATTAATTATCCAAAAATCTCTGTACATCAAGTTAGAACAGTTTCTAATGTGTTTCAAAACCTTCTTTAAGACATCTTCAAAAGCAAGATCTATTTTCTTTTTATGACTCCTTACTCCACTAGCTATGAACCTGAACTTCACAGGATCCTTATGAAACTTAACCGTTGCAAAAAGAAATGGAAATTCAGGCCCATATCTTCTAGTTTGCGGAATTTTAAGTTTCTTGAAGAATGCCTTAAACCGATTTTCTAACTGCTTGGTAGAATAACTTACGGGCTCGTATGTTACTCTATTATTGAGTTCCATAGTTAACAATTCAAAATAGAACTTCTTACAGATAATTGCAAAATTATTGCTAGCTTTATCCGTAGTGGTAAAAATAAATTGGTCTTGTAGTTTGGAGAGTGACCTTTTAGCTTCTCCAGAGAAAAAGAGATTTCTGTCGAAACAAAAGTCCAGACCTGCCAACTCACCGGTGAAGCTATTGATTATATTATATTTCCATTCTGCGAAGGCCTCAATAGGCTGATTGTACGTTAAACTGGTTTTTACGATGTACTTATTTACATCTTGAGTGAAGCTCTCAAGAATCCTTTCTTTGGAAATTGTGAAGGAAGGTCTGAAATTAGAGCCATACTCTAATAAATTCCTAAGCTTTTCATTTTCAACAAAACTCAAGTTTCCGGTGATAATATGGTTGTAATTCTTATCATAGTGAACTGTTTCTTTATGTTCATCACAAGAACAAGTAGTAATTACAGGAATGTAGCTCGAAGAGTTAAGTTTGTAGTTTTTAACTATTGACCCTAAGGTCTTAACGTATTTAAAACTTACAATAGACTGGTGCCTGTGGATGGGAAAAAAAATTGCATTATTGTAGAACAGCTTCCTTACATTGAGATTATCGTAGGCTTTATTTAGGAACCTGATGGTAACAAAATTACTGGAAAATTCTTTAAGAGAAATTTTATCTTTAAGAATATGTTTAAGAATGTCCAGAACCAAAGCAAAAACATGCTTATCAACATGGTCAGCAGCTTCATTCCAGAATTTGAAAAAACATTTAAGGACAGAGTGCTTGAAGGACTTGAGAATTTTGTAAGTATTTTTAACAAAATTATTGCCAGTTTTAAAGCTTTCCAGAGTTTTTAGCAAGTTAGCAAAATCAACTTTGCTTGATGTGCGAAATAACCTCTGTCCTCTATTACCTCTAGAGCAGCTCTTATTATTAACAAGAAAGAAGAGTTCACGAATTGAAAATTTATGCTGATTATGCTTATTGTCAGATAGAGTGGAATTAAGGCCATAGGGATAAAGAGACTGATGCTGCAAAATTTCAAGGGATTCAGTTTCTAGCCGAGCATAGAGGTCAGGGATAATATGTAGTACCTCTATTTTCACTTTGTCAAAACCATGAGTATGGAAATGCTCTAATTCAAAGGTAGAGTACTGGTTGGCGTTTGTGGAGGGGTTCACTCCTGAATTAGAGAACTTGTTTACTAGAGACCTGTGACCATTAATCCTAAGATGAAGAGGATTTTTACTTTGGCCAATGTAGCTAAGGTTGCAGACAGTACAGGTGAGCTTATAGATGGTATTGTAGGCTTTGCAAAACTTGTTGGAGCAATTATCCTCAACAGAAGAATACAGGTTAGGATCTGCAGATTTACATGTCAAACAACGTTTGTCATTTCATAACTTTAGATTACCTTTGCCAGCGAGTTCATACACTATGGGAAAGGGTGCTAGCCTAACCGAGCGGGAGGACTTAAAATATCTGAGCTGACCTCCAATCCTTTCATCGTCCTTAGAACTCCACTTGGGCCAAAACATACAAATTCTGAGCAAACCAACTAGGAAAAACTTTTTAGAAATAAGCAGTCCAAGAAAAGACCAAACTCGAGTATAAACTACACTCCAAAAAGCTGCATCCAAAACATACTAAAAAGAAAAATTAGAAAATGAAAAAAACCCCAAGTAAAAAAATAGTAATAAAAAATAATAATAATAAAAAATAATAAAACATTTCAACTAGAATTTGCGCATGAGCTGCTAAATAATAAATTGAAATTAGTTACTTAAGAGCAAAACTGAAGACTAAGGAAAAAATTTTAGAATTTAAAATGAAGGGTGCAAAATAACCTGAAAATCAAAACGCGCAACGCAGCAGTTTTGAAAATTCAGAATTCACATACTATAAAGATACCTAAGCAAAAAAATACAGATATAATTTTGACTCACACCTAGTACAACATAGAAAAGGTTATGTATCTACCTGTGTGAGTAAAAGGAGAAAAGAAAAAAAAAATAAAATAAAACAACTGAATGTAGAAGGTGTCGAGAATACTGAGCCTTGGCTTTATCAAGGACCAGCAAAAACTCTGCATTTTCTCACTTCCACAAAGACCTAGTTGGAAATGGGTTTCTGCAAGGCCATAGATGCAAGTAATATTCCCACCTAAAATAGTTTCAAAAATATATATATATAAGTCATGTCCTCCGTAGAGTAGCATGACCTAGCACTAGTTAACAATTTCGCTTGCATCCATTAACCTTCATGGCCCGACCCATGCTCTTCATCTGTTACTATTAAACAGAGAGAAGAAGATTAAAGAGAACTCAAGCTGTGAGAGTGACATAATAAATAGAAATGATTTTCAGCTATAACGAAATTCCAAGTTCGTTTGAGAGAGAATTTAAACCTGAAAAACAAATTTTACATTGCAATTAAAAAAGGAAATGTTAATTTATAACGAACAGATTTTTGAAAGAAAACTTGAGTCTAAAACCCCCTACTCTACAACTTATGACAGCACGAAAACGAGATTAAATTAAAGATAATAATTAACTAAAGAAAACTTTGTGAAAGTTATATACCTTAAACAGTTAGTTGCAATATGTACAAAGTATTTCAGCAGTGCTTTAAGTGCATAATTAATTAGTTATTAAGAACTTAACTACTTTGAAAAAACAGCGCATAGACAGCGCATAGAAAAGGAACAAGCTTAGCCATCTTCTGTTCCTAGGTACCACAAAAGACGCTCAAAGTTACAAAGAAAAGTAAGAGTTAAAACCCGCATAAATGTTAACAGACAAACCAATGCTTAAAAGCTGAAAAGCTAAAAAACGACAGAGAAAAGGTACATGAAGTACAAACATTGAACTTATAAAACCTAGAACCCAAAAACAAGGAAGAGAGCTTACCTCTTGAGTTGCAAAAACTTTTCTCCTCACAAGAGGAGAACATGGCTGACCTCTTCCGCCACTCCCTAGATGCTGGGGGGCAGTGAGGGTGGGGCTGATGGCCTCCTCATACAGCAAGAAACCAATGCGCGGAGATTTTAACCAGAGAAAAAAATATATAAACTTAAGACTGTGGATCTGTATGATCAGAATGAGCAGAATTAACTCTCCAGAATACATGAGAAATATTATAAAATACACGAGCAGTTTATTTAATAATCTTTGCATGTATTAAATCACCTTAGTGAGCTTCTATAGATTAACCAGAATCTTATTAATTTTAATGTTGGTTTTACTATTTTTAGTATAGCTATCCTAGTGATGAATAACTAGTTTTCTTTTTTATTTGTTTTTATTTTCTTTTATAAACAGATTTTTAAGCTTTTTTTGTGATTTTGTTTATATTATTTAATTTTTTTGTTTTAATAGGACCGTCATATCCATAGCACTAAGGTTCCTTTAGGTAGTTAATAGGCATCCTCTAGCCAACTTCCTTACGGCTTTGATTGGTCAGAATCATATTATTAACTGTGTAGAAAATTAAAGCAGATCTGCCAACCTTACTCTATTATTCAGAATAATTTTTCTTAAAGTTCTTTTGATGAAAGAAGAAGGAATTTCGTTCTCTAGAAAACTTTCTAATAGTATATTAATGTGGTAATTGAAGTCCAAATTGTTGCTGCAAATTCTTGAAATTCTTAGGACCTGAGAAATTAGTACATTCTCAATTACTTTGGTTGAAATGTTATTATTCCAGTGTAGATATTTAATTACTTTGAAAGGAAAATTAACTCTTTTATCAAAGAGGCTAATAGATGGGTTACCTCTGTTGAGCTTAATGCTTAAGTCTAGGAACTCAAGTTCCTGATTACTGTGGTTGGTTTTACATAAGTTAAGAGAGCTAGGATAGATATTATCAAAATCACTCTCTATAACTTCGGAATTATTGATACACAGCAGATCATCAATATATCTAAAAGTGTAAAGGTAGTTATCTGAGCAGGTGGGGTGATTTTTAATGAATTTATATTCCTTAAAGAACAGGAATAGATTAGCGATATTCGTGGACGTCGATGTTCCCATTGGAATACCGTTCACTTGCTTATAGAGAGTATTATTATATAAGATATGGTTATTTTTTATGCAGCAATTGAGATAAGAGTTCCAAGTTCCTACATCAACAAATTGGTTAAGTTTAAATTCTGCATACAGCTCTTTAAAGGTAGTGATTATATCTGATAGAGGCAGATTAGTATATAGGTTTTCAAAATCATAACTATTAATATCTAGGGGACACACTTTGAGTATAGTAGAAATTACTTCTGCATTATTATTAATTATCCAAAAATCTCTGTACATCAAGTTAGAACAGTTTCTAATGTGTTTCAAAACCTTCTTTAAGACATCTTCAAAAGCAAGATCTATTTTCTTTTTATGACTCCTTACTCCACTAGCTATGAACCTGAACTTCACAGGATCCTTATGAAACTTAACCGTTGCAAAAAGAAATGGAAATTCAGGCCCATATCTTCTAGTTTGCGGAATTTTAAGTTTCTTGAAGAATGCCTTAAACCGATTTTCTAACTGCTTGGTAGAATAACTTACGGGCTCGTATGTTACTCTATTATTGAGTTCCATAGTTAACAATTCAAAATAGAACTTCTTACAGATAATTGCAAAATTATTGCTAGCTTTATCCGTAGTGGTAAAAATAAATTGGTCTTGTAGTTTGGAGAGTGACCTTTTAGCTTCTCCAGAGAAAAAGAGATTTCTGTCGAAACAAAAGTCCAGACCTGCCAACTCACCGGTGAAGCTATTGATTATATTATATTTCCATTCTGCGAAGGCCTCAATAGGCTGATTGTACGTTAAACTGGTTTTTACGATGTACTTATTTACATCTTGAGTGAAGCTCTCAAGAATCCTTTCTTTGGAAATTGTGAAGGAAGGTCTGAAATTAGAGCCATACTCTAATAAATTCCTAAGCTTTTCATTTTCAACAAAACTCAAGTTTCCGGTGATAATATGGTTGTAATTCTTATCATAGTGAACTGTTTCTTTATGTTCATCACAAGAACAAGTAGTAATTACAGGAATGTAGCTCGAAGAGTTAAGTTTGTAGTTTTTAACTATTGACCCTAAGGTCTTAACGTATTTAAAACTTACAATAGACTGGTGCCTGTGGATGGGAAAAAAAATTGCATTATTGTAGAACAGCTTCCTTACATTGAGATTATCGTAGGCTTTATTTAGGAACCTGATGGTAACAAAATTACTGGAAAATTCTTTAAGAGAAATTTTATCTTTAAGAATATGTTTAAGAATGTCCAGAACCAAAGCAAAAACATGCTTATCAACATGGTCAGCAGTTTCATTCCAGAATTTGAAAAAACATTTAAGGACAGAGTGCTTGAAGGACTTGAGAATTTTGTAAGTATTTTTAACAAAATTAGTGCCAGTTTTAAAGCTTTCCAGAGTTTTTAGCAAGTTAGCAAAATCAACTTTGCTTGATGTGCGAAATAACCTCTGTCCTCTATTACCTCTAGAGCAGCTCTTATTATTAACAAGAAAGAAGAGTTCACGAATTGAAAATTTATGCTGATTATGCTTATTGTCAGATAGAGTGGAATTAAGGCCATAGGGATAAAGAGACTGATGCTGCAAAATTTCAAGGGATTCAGTTTCTAGCCGAGCATAGAGGTCAGGGATAATATGTAGTACCTCTATTTTCACTTTGTCAAAACCATGAGTATGGAAATGCTCTAATTCAAAGGTAGAGTACTGGTTGGCGTTTGTGGAGGGGTTCACTCCTGAATTAGAGAACTTGTTTACTAGAGACCTGTGACCATTAATCCTAAGATGAAGAGGATTTTTACTTTGGCCAATATAGCTAAGGTTGCAGACAGTACAGGTGAGCTTATAGATGGTATTGTAGGCTTTGCAAAACTTGTTGGAGCAATTATCCTCAACAGAAGAATACAGGTTAGGATCTGCAGATTTACATGTCAAACAACGTTTGTCATTTCATAACTTTAGATTACCTTTGCCAGCGAGTTCATACACTATGGGAAAGGGTGCTAGCCTAACCGAGCGGGAGGACTTAAAATATCTGAGCTGACCTCCAATCCTTTCATCGTCCTTAGAACTCCACTTGGGCCAAAACATACAAATTCTGAGCAAACCAACTAGGAAAAACTTTTTAGAAATAAGCAGTCCAAGAAAAGACCAAACTCGAGTATAAACTACACTCCAAAAAGCTGCATCCAAAACATACTAAAAAGAAAAATTAGAAAATGAAAAAAACCCCAAGTAAAAAAATAGTAATAAAAAATAATAATAATAAAAAATAATAAAACATTTCAACTAGAATTTGCGCATGAGCTGCTAAATAATAAATTGAAATTAGTTACTTAAGAGCAAAACTGAAGACTAAGGAAAAAATTTTAGAATTTAAAATGAAGGGTGCAAAATAACCTGAAAATCAAAACGCGCAACGCAGCAGTTTTGAAAATTCAGAATTCACATACTATAAAGATACCTAAGCAAAAAAATACATATATAATTTTGACTCACACCTAGTACAACATAGAAAAGGTTATGTATCTACCTGTGTGAGTAAAAGGAGAAAAGAAAAAAAATAAAATAAAACAACTGAATGTAGAAGGTGTCGAGAATACTGAGCCTTGGCTTTATCAAGGACCAGCAAAAACTCTGCATTTTCTCACTTCCACAAAGACCTAGTTGGAAATGGGTTTCTGCAAGGCCATAGATGCAAGTAATATTCCCACCTAAAATAGTTTCAAATATATATATATAAGTCATGTCCTCCGTAGAGTAGCATGACCTAGCACTAGTTAACAATTTCGCTTGCATCCATTAACCTTCATGGCCCGACCCATGCTCTTCATCTGTTACTATTAAACAGAGAGAAGAAGATTAAAGAGAACTCAAGCTGTGAGAGTGACATAATAAATAGAAATGATTTTCAGCTATAACGAAATTCCAAGTTCGTTTGAGAGAGAATTTAAACCTGAAAAACAAATTTTACATTGCAATTAAAAAAGGAAATGTTAATTTATAACGAACAGATTTTTGAAAGAAAACTTGAGTCTAAAACCCCCTACTCTACAACTTATGACAGCACGAAAACGAGAATAAATTAAAGATAATAATTAACTAAAGAAAACTTTGTGAAAGTTATATACCTTAAACAGTTAGTTGCAATATGTACAAAGTATTTCAGCAGTGCTTTAAGTGCATAATTAATTAGTTATTAAGAACTTAACTACTTTGAAAAAACAGCGCATAGACAGCGCATAGAAAAGGAACAAGCTTAGCCATCTTCTGTTCCTAGGTACCACAAAAGACGCTCAAAGTTACAAAGAAAAGTAAGAGTTAAAACCCGCATAAATGTTAACAGACAAACCAATGCTTAAAAGCTGAAAAGCTAAAAAACGACAGAGAAAAGGTACATGAAGTACAAACATTGAACTTATAAAACCTAGAACCCAAAAACAAGGAAGAGAGCTTACCTCTTGAGTTGCAAAAACTTTTCTCCTCACAAGAGGAGAACATGGCTGACCTCTTCCGCCACTCCCTAGATGCTGGGGGCAGTGAGGGTGGGGCTGATGGCCTCCTCATACAGCAAGAAACCAATGCGCGGAGATTTTAACCAGAGAAAAAAATATATAAACTTAAGACTGTGGATCTGTATGATCAGAATGAGCAGAATTAACTCTCCAGAATACATGAGAAATATTATAAAATACACGAGCAGTTTATTTAATAATCTTTGCATGTATTAAATCACCTTAGTGAGCTTCTATAGATTAATCAGAATCTTATTAATTTTAATGTTGGTTTTACTATTTTTAGTATAGCTATCCTAGTGATGAATAACTAGTTTTCTTTTTTATTTGTTTTTATTTTCTTTTATAAACAGATTTTTAAGCTTTTTTGTGATTTTGTTTATATTATTTAATTTTTTTGTTTTAATAGGACCGTCATATCCATAGCACTAAGGTTCCTTTAGGTAGTTAATAGGCATCCTCTAGCCAACTTCCTTACGGCTTTGATTGGTCAGAATCATATTATTAACTGTGTAGAAAATTAAAGCAGATCTGCCAACCTTACTCTATTATTCAGAATAATTTTTTCTTAAAGTTCTTTTGATGAAAGAAGAAGGAATTTCGTTCTCTAGAAAACTTTCTAATAGTATATTAATGTGGTAATTGAAGTCCAAATTGTTGCTGCAAATTCTTGAAATTCTTAGGACCTGAGAAATTAGTACATTCTCAATTACTTTGGTTGAAATGTTATTATTCCAGTGTAGATATTTAATTACTTTGAAAGGAAAATTAACTCTTTTATCAAAGAGGCTAATAGATGGGTTACCTCTGTTGAGCTTAATGCTTAAGTCTAGGAACTCAAGTTCCTGATTACTGTGGTTGGTTTTACATAAGTTAAGAGAGCTAGGATAGATATTATCAAAATCACTCTCTATAACTTCGGAATTATTGATACACAGCAGATCATCAATATATCTAAAAGTGTAAAGGTAGTTATCTGAGCAGGTGGGGTGATTTTTAATGAATTTATATTCCTTAAAGAACAGGAATAGATTAGCGATATTCGTGGACGTCGATGTTCCCATTGGAATACCGTTCACTTGCTTATAGAGAGTATTATTATATAAGATATGGTTATTTTTTATGCAGCAATTGAGATAAGAGTTCCAAGTTCCTACATCAACAAATTGGTTAAGTTTAAATTCTGCATACAGCTCTTTAAAGGTAGTGATTATATCTGATAGAGGCAGATTAGTATATAGGTTTTCAAAATCATAACTATTAATATCTAGGGGACACACTTTGAGTATAGTAGAAATTACTTCTGCATTATTATTAATTATCCAAAAATCTCTGTACATCAAGTTAGAACAGTTTCTAATGTGTTTCAAAACCTTCTTTAAGACATCTTCAAAAGCAAGATCTATTTTCTTTTTATGACTCCTTACTCCACTAGCTATGAACCTGAACTTCACAGGATCCTTATGAAACTTAACCGTTGCAAAAAGAAATGGAAATTCAGGCCCATATCTTCTAGTTTGCGGAATTTTAAGTTTCTTGAAGAATGCCTTAAACCGATTTTCTAACTGCTTGGTAGAATAACTTACGGGCTCGTATGTTACTCTATTATTGAGTTCCATAGTTAACAATTCAAAATAGAACTTCTTACAGATAATTGCAAAATTATTGCTAGCTTTATCCGTAGTGGTAAAAATAAATTGGTCTTGTAGTTTGGAGAGTGACCTTTTAGCTTCTCCAGAGAAAAAGAGATTTCTGTCGAAACAAAAGTCCAGACCTGCCAACTCACCGGTGAAGCTATTGATTATATTATATTTCCATTCTGCGAAGGCCTCAATAGGCTGATTGTACGTTAAACTGGTTTTTACGATGTACTTATTTACATCTTGAGTGAAGCTCTCAAGAATCCTTTCTTTGGAAATTGTGAAGGAAGGTCTGAAATTAGAGCCATACTCTAATAAATTCCTAAGCTTTTCATTTTCAACAAAACTCAAGTTTCCGGTGATAATATGGTTGTAATTCTTATCATAGTGAACTGTTTCTTTATGTTCATCACAAGAACAAGTAGTAATTACAGGAATGTAGCTCGAAGAGTTAAGTTTGTAGTTTTTAACTATTGACCCTAAGGTCTTAACATATTTAAAACTTACAATAGACTGGTGCCTGTGGATGGGAAAAAAATTGCATTATTGTAGAACAGCTTCCTTACATTGAGATTATCGTAGGCTTTATTTAGGAACCTGATGGTAACAAAATTACTGGAAAATTCTTTAAGAGAAATTTTATCTTTAAGAATATGTTTAAGAATGTCCAGAACCAAAGCAAAAACATGCTTATCAACATGGTCAGCAGTTTCATTCCAGAATTTGAAAAAACATTTAAGGACAGAGTGCTTGAAGGACTTGAGAATTTTGTAAGTATTTTTAACAAAATTAGTGCCAGTTTTAAAGCTTTCCAGAGTTTTTAGCAAGTTAGCAAAATCAACTTTGCTTGATGTGCGAAATAACCTCTGTCCTCTATTACCTCTAGAGCAGCTCTTATTATTAACAAGAAAGAAGAGTTCACGAATTGAAAATTTATGCTGATTATGCTTATTGTCAGATAGAGTGGAATTAAGGCCATAGGGATAAAGAGACTGATGCTGCAAAATTTCAAGGGATTCAGTTTCTAGCCGAGCATAGAGGTCAGGGATAATATGTAGTACCTCTATTTTCACTTTGTCAAAACCATGAGTATGGAAATGCTCTAATTCAAAGGTAGAGTACTGGTTGGCGTTTGTGGAGGGGTTCACTCCTGAATTAGAGAACTTGTTTACTAGAGACCTGTGACCATTAATCCTAAGATGAAGAGGATTTTTACTTTGGCCAATATAGCTAAGGTTGCAGACAGTACAGGTGAGCTTATAGATGGTATTGTAGGCTTTGCAAAACTTGTTGGAGCAATTATCCTCAACAGAAGAATACAGGTTAGGATCTGCAGATTTACATGTCAAACAACGTTTGTCATTTCATAACTTTAGATTACCTTTGCCAGCGAGTTCATACACTATGGGAAAGGGTGCTAGCCTAACCGAGCGGGAGGACTTAAAATATCTGAGCTGACCTCCAATCCTTTCATCGTCCTTAGAACTCCACTTGGGCCAAAACATACAAATTCTGAGCAAACCAACTAGGAAAAACTTTTTAGAAATAAGCAGTCCAAGAAAAGACCAAACTCGAGTATAAACTACACTCCAAAAAGCTGCATCCAAAACATACTAAAAAGAAAAATTAGAAAATGAAAAAAACCCCAAGTAAAAAAATAGTAATAAAAAATAATAATAATAAAAAATAATAAAACATTTCAACTAGAATTTGCGCATGAGCTGCTAAATAATAAATTGAAATTAGTTACTTAAGAGCAAAACTGAAGACTAAGGAAAAATTTTAGAATTTAAAATGAAGGGTGCAAAATAACCTGAAAATCAAAACGCGCAACGCAGCAGTTTTGAAAATTCAGAATTCACATACTATAAAGATACCTAAGCAAAAAAATACATATATAATTTTGACTCACACCTAGTACAACATAGAAAAGGTTATGTATCTACCTGTGTGAGTAAAAGGAGAAAAGAAAAAAAAATAAAATAAAACAACTGAATGTAGAAGGTGTCGAGAATACTGAGCCTTGGCTTTATCAAGGACCAGCAAAAACTCTGCATTTTCTCACTTCCACAAAGACCTAGTTGGAAATGGGTTTCTGCAAGGCCATAGATGCAAGTAATATTCCCACCTAAAATAGTTTCAAAAATATATATATAAGTCATGTCCTCCGTAGAGTAGCATGACCTAGCACTAGTTAACAATTTCGCTTGCATCCATTAACCTTCATGGCCCGACCCATGCTCTTCATCTGTTACTATTAAACAGAGAGAAGAAGATTAAAGAGAACTCAAGCTGTGAGAGTGACATAATAAATAGAAATGATTTTCAGCTATAACGAAATTCCAAGTTCGTTTGAGAGAGAATTTAAACCTGAAAAACAAATTTTACATTGCAATTAAAAAAGGAAATGTTAATTTATAACGAACAGATTTTTGAAAGAAAACTTGAGTCTAAAACCCCCTACTCTACAACTTATGACAGCACGAAAACGAGAATAAATTAAAGATAATAATTAACTAAAGAAAACTTTGTGAAAGTTATATACCTTAAACAGTTAGTTGCAATATGTACAAAGTATTTCAGCAGTGCTTTAAGTGCATAATTAATTAGTTATTAAGAACTTAACTACTTTGAAAAAACAGCGCATAGACAGCGCATAGAAAAGGAACAAGCTTAGCCATCTTCTGTTCCTAGGTACCACAAAAGACGCTCAAAGTTACAAAGAAAAGTAAGAGTTAAAACCCGCATAAATGTTAACAGACAAACCAATGCTTAAAAGCTGAAAAGCTAAAAAACGACAGAGAAAAGGTACATGAAGTACAAACATTGAACTTATAAAACCTAGAACCCAAAAACAAGGAAGAGAGCTTACCTCTTGAGTTGCAAAAACTTTTCTCCTCACAAGAGGAGAACATGGCTGACCTCTTCCGCCACTCCCTAGATGCTGGGGGGCAGTGAGGGTGGGGCTGATGGCCTCCTCATACAGCAAGAAACCAATGCGCGGAGATTTTAACCAGAGAAAAAAATATATAAACTTAAGACTGTGGATCTGTATGATCAGAATGAGCAGAATTAACTCTCCAGAATACATGAGAAATATTATAAAATACACGAGCATTTTATTTAATAATCTTTGCATGTATTAAATCACCTTAGTGAGCTTCTATAGATTAATCAGAATCTTATTAATTTTAATGTTGGTTTTACTATTTTTAGTATAGCTATCCTAGTGATGAATAACTAGTTTTCTTTTTTATTTGTTTTTATTTTCTTTTATAAACAGATTTTTAAGCTTTTTTGTGATTTTGTTTATATTATTTAATTTTTTTGTTTTAATAGGACCGTCATATCCATAGCACTAAGGTTCCTTTAGGTAGTTAATAGGCATCCTCTAGCCAACTTCCTTACGGCTTTGATTGGTCAGAATCATATTATTAACTGTGTAGAAAATTAAAGCAGATCTGCCAACCTTACTCTATTATTCAGAATAATTTTTCTTAAAGTTCTTTTGATGAAAGAAGAAGGAATTTCGTTCCCTAGCTTTTTTCGGAGGAAGCGAACCTCTGTGTTTCCAAATACCCGTTGCGCGATTCTTGAGGAGTTCGAAGTAGTGGACCCATGTTTCATCGGCAGTTATTACTGTGTTTATAAAGTTTGGATCCTTTGCAATAATTTGTTTCCACTCATGCCACACCTGAACTCTGGCTAACAGTTTTTCTCTCGTCAGCTGAAGAGGTGCCCATCTGGAACACACACGATGCAGTAGTAATTTGTCGCGCAGAATGCGGAATTCCGACATTTTTGAAACATTAGTTGACGTCGCTATGTCTTTATACGTCATTCGTCGGCCTTCTTGTAGGACTGCTCAAACAGTGTTAACAATACGCTCCGTAATAACACTTTCAGGTCGATCAGGTCTAGAAGCGAGTTCTGCCGTCAGACGCCCTTTTTTGAAATCATGGTGTCATCTAAAAATCGTTGACACACCCAAAAATTTATCTTTGTAAGCTTTTTTCATTAAATCAACTGTTTATGGAGCCGTTTTAACCAAACGATAGCAAAATTTTTATCGCACAATTCATTTCACTTCTTAATTCTGAATGCCTCACCTCCATAGCTGTATGGCAAAATGCAGACGTACCTTAAAAGAACTGCGCAATAGCAAAACCAGAATCGTCTGCCACGGCTAATAGCTGTTGCTATTGATACTTCTTTAATTCAGTTAGTCGTCTGCGTGGTTATTTTTTTCCTCCATTCGCACTGTTGCCAACACAAACAATTTTTTGTTTTATTGGATATTTAACGACCACCGTGAGCAACTCAATGGGTTTTAAGCAGTCGCCCGTCCCTAATTTAGGGCCACTGGTTCCAGGGAGGAGAGAGGGCCAGTGCCGTAAGACAAACACAACATCCATGGTTTCCATGGCTCACCGGTATTCGAACCCGGACCCTTCTCGGACGAATGGCCATTGAGCCACCGGGGCAGCCAAAAAGAATTACTTTTCATTTTTATGGAAGGGCCTTTGTACACAATGTGAAGAGAGCGTCAACTGCATGGGAGTTCCAACCTTTGGTCGGTGCCACTTTAAACTGACCCAATGCAACTTGCAGTAGTCGCAGTAATGATCGAATTGTCCCCAGAGAACCTTCAAAAATATGAACGACATCTTTATCTTGTAACTTTAAAACAACGGCGCCGTCATTTCTGATTGTGAGTAACTTACATCACCTGCAAAATTTGAGGAAGAAATTCGAATTTTGAGCCTCGTAGCTACCGGAACTGACGAAAGAAATTATATGTAAATTCTGTAATTCTGTACCAGAAACTGATGCACAAGTTTCATTTCTGATTTTAATCAGATTGTGCGCAGTGATTCATTTCTGATTTTTGAAGTTTCATTTCTGATTTTAATCAGATTGTGCGCAGTGATTAATTTCTGATTTTTGAAGTTTCATTTCTTATTTTAATCAGATTGTACGCAGTGATTCATTTCTGATTTTTGAAGTTTCATTTCTGATTTTAATCAGATTGTGCGCAGTGATTCATTTCTGATTTTCGAAGTTTCCTTTCTGATTTTAATCAGATTGTGCGCAGTGATTCATTTCTGATTTTTTGAAGTTTCCTTTCTGATTTTAATCAGATTGTGCGCAGTGATTCATTTCTGATTTTTGAAGTTTCCTTTCTGATTTTAATCAGATTGTACGCAGTAATTCATTTCTGTTTTTTGAATTTTCATTTCTGATTTTAATCAGATTGTACGCAGTGATTCATTTCTGATTTTTCAAGTTTCATTTCTGATTTTAATCAGATTGTACACGGGAATGCGGGGGGGGCGCATGCCCCGCCCTAATTACGCCTCTGCACATGGTCGTTAAAAGTGGTAAGAAACGAATTAAGCGTTCTGCATAAAATGAAAGAGACTATAGATTAAAACAAAAAGCATCAAATTTTCAAGAATCTTATTTTCTTTACATAACTCCTGCGTCAGAATATTTGTGAAAGCCCTATAAGTTCGCTTTGTTTCGGTGGAATTCACAAAAACCGCCAACCGCAGAAGCACTCGCCAAAGGTTAACAGTCACAGCTGCGACCATTACTTCTTCTTATGAGGAAAGCTCAAGTTCTGGTGAAAAATTCTCAGATGAAAGATTTGTTTTTTAACCTGTCTTCCATCATGTTGTGGAAATGGGAAACAGCCTATTCGCTCGCTGCCACTGGAAATGACAGATGTTAGTCTTGACTAGTTCAGATATCTAAACCATTCCGATTGCGACGGAAACACTAACGATGGCATTTAAATTGCTTCAGGTAATGAGTCATTTTCTCCTCACTCCCCCCCATTCACCCTCCCCGTCTTTATTCGTTTCACTCTCTCTCTCTCTCTCTCCGCTTCTTTACTTCCCTCCATCCTCACAGCCTTACGCTGATCAATCTTACCGTTTGTCAAAAATTCGGAACCAGCTTTGTCACGTTTCATTCATTTGGAATGAAGGATGGATGATTTCCTGCTCGAAAACTGAATGGATTAATTTTCGTGGCGGAGGTTTTGTAAGTGGGAAAACTTTGGATTGTTACCAACATTTAGGGTAAAAAAATGTAAGCTCATTAACTGATTCATTAACTCGCTAATGTTAAAGTCTCACGACAGGAATCCTGACAGCATTGCATAGGATGCTGTTTAATGAGGGTTACGTGAAGCTCTTTTTTTTATTTCTCCTGTGAGAGATGCTTGTTATACATGAAAACACGGATTAAATCGTGGAACGCACGTAAAATTTGATTATGAGGTTTTCTAACGATTTGTGTACACAGACTATTCAAAAAGCTTAGGGACTGAATTCACATCGCAGAAAAATAGAACTGCTCGGACATGAGATTTTTACGAACAACTTGAACGCAAGTGTTGTTGCATCACCCGGAGTCTACCACTTTCTTTTATTATGTTACGGGGCTATTCACTTTGTTACTTTCAGTGCTCAGTTAGGTGAGTTCGTCAGGATGTAGGTAAAAACACCCCCAGGAAAAAATACCCCCGAAAATTGAAAAGCGGAAAAAATGCCCCCGGAAAAAATACCCACGGAAGAAATACCCCCAGAACAAACAGTTCACTGTAAACTTCCACACAGGAACACTGATGTGTGGCAGTGTTCCGGTGTGGCAATTTACCAGCAACCCTGCCACACATCTTTCAGCAACTTGGCTGCAAAAGTTCAAAAGGGGGGGGGGATATAAAGATTGCCGTTTCTGGGCCTACATTGATAACTGAATTGGGAAACGAATTTCGCGAAAACGTTCTATGTAAGCCAAGCGAGAATTGTACTTTAATTTGAAGAAATAAATTGCCGAGGATCCGAGGTACACGGGGTAGGGGGGCTCTACCCCGAACTTCCGTAATATTATATTCTGGGCCGCTGGAGTCTGTCAGTGTATCCAGGAAGTTCCCCTCGAAGTGTCCGCTAGGTCCATGAGCTTGGGGGTGGGCTTTCCCCCAAAATGTTAAAATGCACGTAGAGCTGTAAACATTAGTACCATGTTTTATATAATGATTCTGTACACGACCACGAATGTTCAGGAGGGTGGGGTAAACCTCCCCCCCCGTTTCTAAGAGCTATTCAGGGGTAACATCGAGGATACACTGACCGACTCTAGAGGTCCAGAATATAAAATTATGGAAGTTGGGGGTAGAGCCCTCTAAACCAAGCATCTCGTATCCCTCTCACAGGCTTCACCAAATTTCTGGAGGAGGGGGAAGTGCATACATAATTTACCATTAAACACAACATGAAGCATAGAAATTGCGAGCAAATCCCTTACCTTGAAGACTTATCTGCGCTCTTAGAAACTTGCACCCCACCCTCCTGAAAATTCGTGGGCTTGTAGATAATCATTATGTAAAGCATGGTTCTAATGTTTACAGCTCTACGGCCATTACAACATTTTGGGAACCCCCCCCCCCCAAGCTCACGGACCTCGTTTGCGCTTCAAGGGGAAGGGAACAGCCTGGATACACTGACAGACTCCAGCGGCCCAGAATCTAATATTACGGAAGTTGGGGGTTTCCCCTCCCCAGTGTACCTCGGATCCTCGGCAATTTATTTCTTCAAATTAAAGTACAATTCCCGCTTGGCTTACATGGAAAGTTTTCGCGAAATTTGTTTCCCAATTCAGTTATCAATGTAGGCCCAAAAACGGCAATCTTTATAGCCCCCCCTTTTAAGTTTTGTAGCCAAGTTGCTGAAAGATGTGTGGCAGGGTTGCCGGTAAATTGCCACACCGGAACACTGCCACACATCAGTGTTCCTGTGTGGCAGTTTACAGTGAACCGTTTGTTCTGGGGGTATTTCTTCCGTGGGTATTTTTCCGGGGGCATTTTTTCCGCTTTACAGTTTTCGGGCGGTATTTTCTCCGGGGGTATTTTTACCGTTTACCGAGTTCGTCAATCCTTAGCCGGTAAGGATATTAAACAGTCCCGGATTTTAAACTCTAAATGGAACCTCTGGGTGTTTTTATTCAATGCTATGCATGGAGAAGGTCACGTCTGAACTTGATCGTGGTTTCTTTATTGCTATTTACATCCTTAATGCTTTGATCTGTTCCTGCATATTCTATTCTATTATCCTACTTCCTCTGTTACTTCGCTGCTAAGTTTCTTTCCTCAAACTTAATTTCTGCTACAACCTTCCATCTCGCCAAATCAGTGTTTCTTTCAGGACTTTTTGGTCGGGGGGGGATGGAACTTTAGATAGGGCATGTTTTCCATTTGCTATATATAAAATTTTAACTACTATATTTATATACATAGAAGTAATTACTATATATCTAGCACAGGGGCGCATTTAGAGGGGGCCTTCCCCTCGGAAAATGTTGAATTTTTTTGTTTTTGGTTAAAATACGACTTACATTAAAAAAATGCCTTAATTTAATAAAAATGTATCAACTTATATTAGAAAAAAATGCTTCAATTTTTCTTCAATTCTTCATTAACTTTATTTATCCAGATGTTGGATTTCACCCCCCCCCCGAAGAAAAAGGAAAAAATTCTATATACATCTGTGATATAGTAATTACTATAAACATTTCAGGAATAACAAACTTTTTTCAGCTAAAGGAGGGGGGGGGAGAGGTTTCCCAGGCTTGATTTTTTTATCTATTAAAATGCATTCAACGCACTCTTGTTCCTGAATCACGATTCCCAGACAATTAGGTATGATTAGTCTACTTATTATATTTTGAAGAATACCATGCGTCGTAATACACTTTTAAATAAAATAAACTATAACTAGTACCATTTGAACAATTATTAAAAAAAATATAACTGTAGAAGTATTCGTAGCCTAAAAAAAACGAAACTTCCTTTTTCATCATAGCCCAAATTTATTAAAATTTGGCTCGGTAAGCTAAAATGCCTCCAGGGGGGGGCGAATGGTCGTTTCCTGGAGGGCTTCGCCCCCCTGGATGTATGCCGGAAAGAAACACTGCTCGCCATCGGACATTCTGCCAAATTTAATTTCCCTCATACTGTGAATCTGGAAACTCTATCGTCAGTTGCCTCATCAGGTCCTCTCTTCATTTTTTCATCCATTTTCTAAGAAAAGTGCAGATTTTGTCTTTCTAGTCCACATTGAGTGGCCACTTTGCGACCACCAGGTTATCTCTATTTCATTATCTCCTGTCATACTCCTTTATTAGCACTTACTTTGCACGTGTGTCTTCCTGTAACGTGTGAACCACTGTTCGTTCCACAACCTTCTCAAAAAGGGGTTAAATCCCGAGAACTTCAAATGAAGTTGTAAAACAATATTAAAAGCAATGAAGTAATATTAGCTGAACTTTACGAATAGCAGATGCGTGTAGAACGGCTAATAAGAGCGTTTCCTCCCGACTTCAGAAGCGAAGAGGGAATAGCCCTGATTATTAAGGTGGCAGAAGCTATAGTGACGAAAAAAGGGAAATGATTTTAACTTATTGGCTGATGTCGAAGATGGTTCTTAATGTTAGCTTTGCTGAAATTTCTCGTGAATCAAATCTTACCAAAACAACAGTATATTTAATTTAGTACTCTAGGCAACGCACCGGAGTGTTGGGTCTAAGGATCCCCCCCCCCCCCCCGAGGGCTGAAACTGCTAGTAGAGTTTGCTTCTTGTTAAAACATTTTCAGATGCTTCCGTCAGTTTCCACACATGGTTCAGTAAAAGGGTATGAAACCCCTATGATGTCTGTAAAAACACTATGTGTTTATCTACCAAAAGCAGAAAGGAAAGGCGTCACGTGCTACCCAATCAAACGGATGGCGACTTCTTTTCGGGACAAATCGATCGAGTCCAAAATCCCTCTCAGAACAAACAGATTGAACGAACCGGGATTTCCTTTTGGAAGAAACGGGTCAAGGCAAGATTTCCTAACGTAGCTAATGAATCGAACCAAAATTTCTTTTCGGGTTAAAGGGATCGAGCAAAGATTTCCTTTGGACCAAAAAGCTTTGTAGGAAAAAGAACAAACAGAACAAACCGGGATTTCCTTTCGGAAGAAACGGGTCAAGGCAAGATTTCCTTTCGTAGCTAATGAATCGAACGAAAATTTCTTTTCGGGGTAAAGGGATCGAGCAAAGATTTCCTTTGGACCAAAAAGCTTTGTACGAAAAAGAACAAACAGATTGAACGAACCGGGATTTCCTTTCGGAAGAAACGGGTCAAGGCAAGATTTCCTTTCGTAGCTAATGAATGGAACCAAAATTTCTTTTCGGGGTAAAGGGATCGAGCGTAGATTTCCTTTGGACCAATAAACTTACTGAATCCAGATTTCTAAGCTGCCCAAACAGATAGAACTGGATAATGTTTGGTTACAAAAAAGCGACCAAAGAAAAGATTTCCATTCAGAATTACTTAATCGAGACGAGATCTCCTTCCGGGACAAGAAGTAAAACTGAGATACCATTTCTGACCAACTGGATTGAGCCAGGAGTTCCTTTCAGGAGAAATAAAGGGTTGCGCTAAGATTTCTTTAATGGATTGAACCTTGATTTTCTTTGGTAAACAAAAGGATAGCAGAAGAAAAGGTCTGCATTTGCAATTAATAGATCGAGACAAGATTCCTTTCAAGAAAACAAAACAAAACAAATAAACCTGGACAAGACTAAGATTTCCTTTCAGCACAATCGGATCGAGTCACAATTTTCCTTCGACAAAAAAAAAAAAGAAAAAAAAAAAGAAGATCAAGTTAAGATTTCCTCCGGGACAAATGGATCGAACCAAGATTTTCATACCAGACAAATGGACCGAGATTTCTATTCGAGGTAAAGAAATAGGTCAAAGATGTCCTTCTGCAACAAACTTACTGATATGATGTATTGAAATTTCGAGGCGAAAAATATTTTGTACATAATTTCTAATTTTTCATAGAATACAATTTTGCCACTAGGTGGTCAAAACGTATATTTCTGTTTGCTACATTTTTTTTTTTTTTCTTCCCGAAAGAAAGTGCAGCCGTGTTTATGCTCTAAAAGAGCGATTGCTAAAAATTATTTTTCAGCAAACAGCATTAACAACGGAAGGAACCTTCAGCATGATTTTCCCTAAAAAATAAAATATGGTTCTTCCGTTAGGGTTCGTAAACGTATAATTTATTTTCCCTGATATCTCCGATTTCAAAAAAAAACTATCTGAGACGGATAGTGTTTACGCTGAAGAAGATGCTGCATATACTTTTCAATTTTTCGTTATGCACGATTTTTACGCTAGACGGCATGAGTACATACTTCTGTTTGTAACATATTCGTAGCAACATCTATGCGTCCAAAACTAGACTTTTTTATTTAATTTTCTTGTCAGATACCACTCACAACATTCAATTTTTTTTCTTTGGCTATTTTCTATCCAAAACAGTGCACAATTTTATCGCTTGGAGCGTGCATGTGCATTTTATTTTTACGATTTCTCTGTTCTTAAATTCCAAGCTGAAAAATTCTGTTTGCATAACACGCCGTTCATCTCGGAGAAAGTTTTGCTTATATTTTTAAAATTTTCATAATGCATATATGTAGTAGCTATGTGGTATAATTTTGAATTTCATTTTTGCAATTGCACCACCGCTTCCAAGAAAAAATATATATATTTTTGTACTGCATGTCAGTCGTCGCAATTGTAAGGACTGCGAATATTATCCACTTCAAATCGCACAAATTTTTGCAGCTAGAGGGCGAATATGTACAAACTATTCATGCATATCTCTGTATTTAAAACATGTATTTTAAAATTTCTTTATCAGTTGCATAGTTCCTGCCATAAAGAATATTTTGGGCATATTTTTAAATTTTTTTCCATAATGCACAGTTCTGCCGCTAGGGGTGTCAAAGTCTATTTCTTTCTCCTGGAATATCTTAGTTTCTAAAGACGCCGTGTTGGTCGGACAACATTGACTATAAAGTACATTTTGCGATTATTTTCATTTTCAAATAACACAAATTACCCGTTAGAGGGCGTAAAGTTTTATTACGTTTTCCCAAACTACTCATCTTCTAAAGGCTCGATTTCAAAAATTCTTTCTGCGTCCAATATCTTTTACCACTTGAAACATTTGGCGCACAATTTGTAATTTTTTTCATAAGACATAATTCTGCTCATTTTTATTTCTGCCTGGAAAAGTTTTACCGATTCTAGATATCCGATTGAACAGATTATTGTATAGCTGGTACCATTCACTAAGAATGAGAGCATATTGTCAATTTTAAATAATGAATAATTGGTGCCATTCACGAAGAATGGGAGCACATTGTCTACTTTAAATATTGTATAACTGGTGCCATTCACTAAGAATGAGAGCACATTATCTCTTTTAAATAATGTATAACTGGTGCCATTCACGAAGAATGGGAGCACATTGTCTACTTTAAGTAATGCATAACTGGTACCATTCACTAAGAATGAGAGCACATTGTCTATTTTAATTAATGTATAACTGGTGCCATTCACGAAGAATGGGAGCACATTGTCTACTTTAAATATTGTATAACTGGTGCCATTCACTAAGAATGAGAGCACATTATCTATTTTAAATAATGCGCAGTTTTTCCGCTAGGTGGTGTAAATGTATTTTCTTTATCGCCCATTTACTCATTTTCTAAAATTCCATTTTGAAAAATTTTCTTTGAGTCTAAATGATTCAAAAGACGTGCTCACTGTACAATAATTCCGAGCACCTTTCTTGTTGATTGGTGTACGAAACAGTCACAGTTGCTCGTCTCGACAGCCGTTTATTATGTTTATTTATGCACGCATGCGTGATGTCGAAGCAAACAGTACTATTTTATGCGTAAGACTTAGTCATATTACCTCTATGTATGCTAATGGCACAGTCCTGTTATCTGATAACGAAAGATAGTTAAAGATTGTGTTGTTCTCCAACATGTAAGAAATGTGCAAGTAATTGGAAATGACTGTAAATAAGGTAAGAACCAGAGTCATCGTATTTAAACGAGGAAGTGTTTATTCTAAGTGCAAAATCAGTCTGAATGATTCAGAGTTCGATCAGGTGTGTGAGTTTATTATAGGAATATGAAGTGAAACTTCCGAATTATGGTCGCTGCTCGGACCGAGAAAAAGTGACCGTTGTTCGGAGGTTAGCTCTAGGTTAACATTGCTCGTTCGTTGCGTAGGTACAACAGAAGAATAACTGTAAAAAGCTTATTCACAAAGAAAACGGTTTCGGAGCTTTCTCCGAAGGAACAGCAGAGCGAAACAATAGACAATTGAAATCAGAGGGTGGTAGAAGATGCAAAGCATTTGGCTGGGGTGTGAGTAAAATGGAAAAATAGCGCGAAATATTTTACGAAGTTCTGAATGCCCCACACCCCGCTGGAAGTATAAGTAAATTCAAATATTCCCCTCAAATCAGAAAAGTAAATAAAGGTTTTACGCGCTATTTAAATCGTTTGTCTTCTTCCTGCTGCCATGCGATAGAATACCTGCAGTCTTCATTCAATCTCCTAGAGTGCAGGCAGTCTTCCGAAAATTAAGAATGTTACGTAACCGGCATCGAGAGTTAAACAAACATGCTAACAAAATTGGCGGCCTCGTCAACGGTTTGTGTTTTCTTAGGAAGGATGTGTGACCGAGGATGCAAATTAGATGGTGGAATTAGTATAAGCAGTCGCCCGTTTCTAATTTAAGGCCACTGATTTGAGGGAATGGAAAGCGCCAGTGCTCTAAGACAAACACAACATCTATGCCTCACCGGGATTCGAACCCGAACCGATCTCAAACAAATGGCCAGAAGCCAGCGCTTTTTTTTTTTTTATTGGAGGTTTAACTACCACCGTGAGCAACTCTGTGGGCTATAAGAAGTCGCCTGTCCCTAATTTAGGGCCACTGGTTCCAGGGAAGGGAGAGAGCCAGGGCCGTAAGACAAACACAACACCCATGCTTCATCGGGATTCGAACCAGGACCCATCTCGAACGAATGATCAGAAGCCATCGCTTAGACCACTGCGCTTCCGGTGGCAGCCGAGCCAGCGCTTAGATCACTGCGCCACTGGGGGAGGCTGTGCCATTTCTCGGGTGGTCTGGGCCATTTCTGGGGGTTGTCGTGGGCCGATCCACCCCTGATTGCAGCTACCTTTTTTATGGCCTTCACTACAACCAGGTTAAACGGCAGAGGGACAGTCTCCCTGATTGATAGTAGTTTTACTTAAAAAATGTGAGATAACCGTCCTCATTTTACGCCTGGGAAAAAATGCGAAAAAAAAATGTGACGTACTACTGAGGTGAAAACATATGTCAAAACGACAAATATGCAGAGAGACATTCTGTCCACGTAGCTCAGTTGGGAGAGCGACTTACTCCGGAGTGAGAGGACACGGACAAACTCGTGTTTTCACAATCGAATAATCCATTGGTAAAATTGGGGCCAATAGATGCCAGAGGATGACTAGTTTCACTCACATGATCTACCCTTAAAATTTTAGGAATTATCGTTTTTAATTATTTTATTTTCGTTAAATAATTGCGTGGGTGTATGTGTACGTGTATGCTTCTTTTTTATCTGTCAGATATTTAGTGGATTTACTTGAAGGCACAGAATGCTTCAAAACATCACAGATTTGAAGTTGCTGTCACTCATATCCCAGCTGTAGATATTCATCAGGAACGCCGCAAATACTTTTACCCAGACATTTGATAACCGCAAATTCTGGTGTTCAACGTGACGAAAGGTCTTTCTTCATTTTTCTTTCACTGGCGGTGCCTTTCGTTTCAGAGGAATTCGCTTCATCGTCAGCAGGCCAGAATAATGGACAGTTTTGGGGTGTGCAGGCTTTAAACTTGCGATCGCAGCCTCACACAGAGCGGGTATTGTTCTCTACAGCAAGTTCTTGAAAACCGAGCCTTTTGATCTGGAGAAAGTTCATGAGAAAGCTTTCTTTTGTAATAGGACGGGCCTTGGTTAATGGGGCGTCAAGATGCCGTATTTCTGTGCTTTACCCATCACGGTCTAGGACCATTTCTCTTAATTAAGCCTCGTGCAGGGATCATCAGAAGATAATGGTCGATTGTTTGGCATTCTTCGAGTCACCTCCTTTTAGGAAAAAGGGAACCGACACACTTTTGATAATTAATTGGTATGGTCGAAAAAATAAAATAAAACAATAGACAAAGAAGATGAGATGTTTCCCCTTTTTGTCCACAGTCGCAACGCTGACGGAATTAAAGAAAAAAGGAACAGCGAACAGAAAAGAAGTGAAAACCTCAAGGGTATGAATTTATCACTTTCATTATTTCCCTGATTAATGGTAAAAGTCATATAAGAAAGAATAAAATAAAAACTGCTTTTGAGTGATTAGTACTATTAAAATCTTTGCCCCAGATATCTATCTATGTGTCTATTTAATATGTGTATATATAAATCATACAATCATCATTTTGAACCATAAACAATACACTGCTCAATGAAGGTCTTACCATGTTTCTTCCGGTAAACGGTAAAAATACCAACGGGAAAAAATATCCCTGAAAACTGAAAAGCGGAAAAAATACCCCCGGAGGAAAACCCCCTAGAACATACGGTTCACTGTAAACTGTCACACAGGAACATTGATGTGTGGCAGTGTTCCGCTGTGGCAATTTATTTACCGGGGGAACCCTGCCACACGTCTTTCAGCAACTAAAGTTCAAGGCGGGGGGAGGGGGCTATAAAGATTGGCGTTTCTGGGTCTATATTGAGAACTGAATTGGAAACTCCAAACTAATTTCGAGAAAACGTTTCATGTGAGCCAAGCAAGAACTGTACTTTAATTTGAAGAAATAAATTGCAGAGGATCCGAGGTACACGTGGTTTGTAGGGGCTGTACTCCAACTTCCGTAATATTATATTCTGGGCTGTTGCAGTGTGTTAGTGTATCAATGATGTTTCCCTTGAAGCGTCCACGAAGTTGTGAGCCTTGGGGGGGGTCCCCCAAAATGTTAAAATGGACGTAGAGCTGTAAACATTAGAAACATGCTTGCTATAATGATTCTGTACACGACCACGAATTTTCAGGAGGGTGGGGTGAATTCCACCTCCCCCAAGTTTTGAAAAGCGCAGAGAAGTGTTCAAGTTAAGGGATTTGCTCGCAATTTCTATGCTTCATATTGTGTTTAGTGGCAGACTATGTATGCCCTTCCGCCCTCCCCCAGAAATTTTGCTGAAGTCTGTAAAGGGATACGAGGTACTTGATTTGGAGGGCTCTACTCCCAGCCTCCGTAATTTTTTATTCTGGACCTCTAGGGTCGGTCAGTATATCCTCGGTGTTACCCCTGAAGAGCTCTTAGAAAATGGGGGGGGGGAATTCACTCCATCCTCCTGAAAATTAGTGGTCGTGTACCGATTCATTATATAAAGCATAGTAGTAATGTTTACAGCTCTACGTCCATTTTGACATTTTGGGGGAAAGCCCCCCCCCCCCCCCAAAAGCTCACGGACCTCGCGGCAGCTTAAAGGGGAACATCCTGGATACACTGACAGGCTCCAGCGGCCCAGAATATAATATTACGGAAGTTGGGGGTACAGCCCTCCCAAAACCAAGTGTACCTCGGATCCTCGGCAATTTATTTCTTCAAATTACAGTACAATTCTCGCTTGACTTTCATGGAACGTTTTCTCAAAATTCGTTTGAAGTTCCCAATTCAGTTCTCAATATGGGCCCAGAAACGTCAATCTTTAGATTACCCACCCCCTCGAACTTTGGTCAAGTTGCTGAAAGACGTGTGGCAGGGTTGCCCGGTAAATTGCCACACCGGAACACTGCCACACATCAGTGTGGCAGTTTACAGTAAACCGTTTGTTCTGGGGGTATTTTTAACGCTTTTCAGTTTTGTGGGGTATTTTTTTTTTCGAGGATATTTTTACTTATTTCCTCCGGGGGTATTTTTTTCACGGGGATATTTTTACCTACGCCCGTTTCTTCCACAACACTCTGTCTTGAGCCAGTCACCTCCATATCACTCTAGCATGCTTTCGAAATTCACCCATATGCCACATGTTCTCCTTGTGTGTCTTTTTCTGTCTCTTCATATCCAGTCTAATATTTCAGTTGTCCATCGGGGGTCTGTTCTTTTAGCACTAACTTGCAAGTCTAGCCCATTGCCATTTCAGGGATTTTACTTTGTTCATGATGTCTTCCACTCTAGTCATTTTCTTGATCCACGAGTTCCTCTTCCTACTCTTCCTTGTTCAGGAAAATGACTGAGTGGAAGACATCATCATCATAATAAAATCTCTGAAATGGCAAAGGGCCGTCCCGGTGACGCAGTGGCCTAAGCGCTAGTTTCTGACCATTCGTCCGAGAGGGGGTTCGGGTTCGAATCCCGTGAGGCATGGATGTTGTATCTGTCTTATGGATCGGGCTCTCTCCCTTCCCTGGAACAAATGGCCCTAAATTAGGGATGGTCGACTACTTATAGCCCATGGGGTTGCTCACTGTGATCGTTAAATTCCCAAACAACAACAACAACATATGTTTGGCTATGTGCCGAACATATTGCTAGAACAACGGACCACCGATGGACAACTGAAATTTTAGACTGGATATAGAGTATATTTCAATTACTTTAAATCAATATGAATCTGATTTTTCTACACCCCTTTAATTTATTTTATTGATATTACATTATAACAAGGAGAATCACACCGAATTCTCGGATTAACAATCGCCTCTTTTGAGAAAAAGGGTCTCATACTTTCTGCACTAAATTCCAGCCTGTTTTAAAATTTCAGATTTGCCATAAGCAGCACAGCCTAAAATATGAATTATATGCCAGCTAACCTGGAGAATTTGCGCTAGAAAACAAGAAAAATAGCATGCAATATTTTCGTCATGGTAACTGCTTTTTAGCAAGTCTTCTGTAAAAAAAGATCGTGCTTATGTTATCGGTTTGTCAGTCTGTACCCACGGTATCTCTGCAACTATTAGTCCGATTTGAAAAATTCTTTTTGTATTCGGAAGCTTGAAATATGCGAATGATGATCCTTCATTTCGTTTTTTTTTTACGATGTACAATTTCGCCGCTAGAGGGCGTAAACGCAGATGATGTCGAATTCAAAATTACGTTTTATTCCACATATTCGCTTCTAAACCTCCGATTGAAAAAAATATTTTATCTTTCGATTCCATTCATGTCGAAGAATATTATAGATATAGTTTGTTTTTCAAATTACGCATAGATTTTCCTCTAGGGGGCGTAAAAGTAAATTACATTTTCCCCGATAACTCTTCTTCTAAAACTCCGATTTGAAAATGTTTTTTCTTCAGCGGATACATCTCCTGATGGAAAATCTTTTGCATATCATTTCGAATTTTCGGGAAGAATACTTTGGCCACCAGGGGGCGTAAGTGTTAATTTTTGCTTCTGATGTATTGGCCATAAAATCGTAGTTTCTAAAATATCGATTGAAAAAATTCTTTCGTGGACTGATGCCACTCACATCGATAAACCTATTCGGAATATTTTCTTTCTAAAATATTTCACAGTTTCTCCGTCAGGGGGCGTAGATGTAGATCTTATTTTTGTCAATATCTCGACTTCTAGGAGTCCGATTTGAAAAATTCCTTCTTTGTTCGATAGTGCTTTCAGTGCAACATGTTTTTCATATAATTTCAAAATTTTCAAGTAATTCATAGACTTTCCGCTAGCGGGCGTAAAGGTAAATTGCGTTTCTCCCTATATCTCTGCTTCTAAATCTCCGATTTGATTTTTTTTTTCTGCACAGGATACAACTCCTGATGGGAAATCGTTTGCACATAATTTCCAATTTTTGTAAAAAAAATGGTTTGTCCACCAGGGGGCGTAAATCTTATAATTTCCGCTTCTGATGTATTTGCAGCAAAATATGAGCTTCTAAATTTTCGATTGAAAAAAAGGTCGTTAGTAGACCGATACTACTCATAACGACAAAGCTTTTAGAAACATTTTCTTCTTAAAATAGTGTATGGTTTCTACGCCAGGGAGCGTAGATGTATATCTTATTTTTGCCAATATCTCGACTTCTAGGAGTCCGATTTAAAAAATTCCTTCTTTGTTGGATAGTGTTTCTAGTGTGACATGTTTTTCCTATAAATTCAAAATTTTCAAGTAAATCATAGACTTTCCGCTAGGGCGCGCAAAGGTAAATTGCGTTTTCTGCTCCTAAAACTCCGATTTGAAAAATTCTTCGTGTATCGCATACAAGACCTGATGGAAAAAAATTTTCACATAATTTCTAATGTTTGGTAAATAAAGGTTTGGCCACCAGGGGTCATAAGTGTTAATTTCTGCTTCTAATGTATTTGTAGCAAAATCTGGTCTCCTGAAAACTCGACTAAAATTTTTTTTCTTGGACCGATACCGCTCATATGGATAAACCTTTTGAGAATACTTTCTTCCTAAAATAATGCATGGTTTTCCCACCAGGGGACGTAAATTCACATCTTATTTTTGTCGATAACTCTGTTTCTAAGAGTTCGTAAGCTCACGATTCCGTTTACAGCAATATCTGAGGGATTAAAGACCCGATTGAAAAACTTCTTTCTTCCGTCAGATACTATTGTTTTCCATACCGGTTCCATTGACTTTGAATAGCTTTGATAAATTGAATTTGCGTCAGAACGGATTTAAAAGACGTGCTTATTACACCGGAAAATTCGATGTCATCTTTCTTGTTGTTTTTTTTATATTGTTTTGCGAACTTTGACGCTGTTATAACGGAGATGTGAATGGCATCGTTGTAATAATAGGAGAATTAGATGGGAACAGTACCAAAGCGCGTTATATTTAAAACTGGAATGGGAACCCCTTACCTAAACGTTATACGCAAACACTCAATGGACAAAACATTAGAGGTAACTGGTCCTCCTCTAGCATGAATGACTGCCTGTACACGCCGAGGCATCGACTCCACCAGATGCCGGAGGATTTCTGGCTGTGATGCCAGCCATGCCTGTTGCAGCACTATCCACAACTTCGCAAGAGATGTCGGTCCAGGATCCATGGATCTGATTTCCACTCAACGGTATCCCAGAGAGCTTCCACGGGGTTTAAATCCGGGATTCTCGACGACCATTGGACGGTTCCAAAGTCAGATGAGTATTCCTGGATCCATGTCTGGGTTGTTGCGGTCCGGAAGGGCGGCTCAATGCCTTGCTGATACCGGCCATCGGCAGCGGGATGCGGGAAAGCCATGAAAGCGTGTAGGTGATCAGCCAGAACATGCTGGTAGCGTGCAGCGGTTAACGACCTCTCCAGACACACTAAGAAACCTAATGAGCCCCATGAGAAAGGTCCTCAAGCCATCACTGAGCCACCGCCGCATTGCACAGAGCTGACCTGCTGCGACGGGGACGCAGCCTCATGCTGTCGAAGCCACACCCGCACCTTACCATCCGTTCGGTACAGATACTCACGGGATTCATTTGAGACCACACGACGCAGCGCCACAGTGTAGAGGTCCAGTTTTGATATTCCTGGCACCAGGTGATGCGTAATGTCCGATGGCGACCAGTCAACGCTGGTACATGAGTACAGCGTGGGCTTCCGTAGCCCATGGAATGCAGCGTATTCTCCTGTAGCCTGTGGTATGCAACGTAGGCTTCCGTAGCACATGATATGCAGCGTGGGCTCCCGTACCCCATGGTATGCTGCGTGCGTCGTACCGCTGACGCTGGTTGTGCCACCGACATTTAACCTGGATGTGATTTCGCCGTCGTTCCCAATCGTTCTGTCTGTACAAGCTTTACTAGTTTACGTGGACTCCAGTCGTCAATGGTATGTGGTCGGTCGCCACTGGCTCTCTGGGCGCTGGTACGTCATCGATGGTATACTCGCGGTACACATTTGATACGGTTGCCCTCGGGAAGCCTAGGGTTCTTACCACTTGGGCGATAGAATGACCTATCTGTCTTGCGCCGACAATTCGTCCACGATCAAAGTCGCTCCGATCACACCGTTTACCCATGTTCGTCGATTGCGATGCACGATTGGGAAGTCTTGCTGTCTTCCTATTTATCGTCTGCTTTCGGTTTGGGTCTGTTTCACTCTGCGCGGGGGTTGCCCATGTCAACTGCCCATCAGCGCTATCTCTAATGTTTTGTGATATACACTATATTGACAAAAGTCATCGGATACCTAGAAGAGCAACACAACATAGCATTTATTGACATACATTAGTACCGTGTCGGTCCACCTTTAGCCTTAATGAATGCACTGACCCTTCGAGACATGCTTTCGACAAATTTTTGGAACACAGCGATAGGTATGAACTTCCATTCCGTACATAATGCTGCCGCTAACTGTTGCTTAGTAGAAGGCCTTGGTTCCAAACTTCTTATACGGCGCTCTAGTTCATCCCATAGATGTTCTATAGGATTAAGATCAGGGCTCTGTGCTGTCAAGTCCACACACGATACGGAATTATCGTCAAACCACGCCGTGACACTCCTTGCTTTATGGCTCGGTGCATTATCCTGATGGTAACAACAACGCTCGATTCCATAGTATTGCCAGAGTTGGTACGGCATAATTGTCCAGAATATCGAGGTAGACGTGCTGGTTAACAGGTTTATCCACGATAACCAATGTCCGGGACCATACCACGAAAAACACCCCTACACGAGTACACTGCCAGCTCCAAACTCGACCGTAGGAACAGTACACTGTGGTAAATAGCGTTTCCCCGGCTGCCACCATACCCACACACGACCATCAGACTGATGGATCGTGTATCTGGATTCATCAGTTCATAGGACCCGTTTCCATTGATCTACGGTCCACGATAAATCTTCTTTATACCATGCTAAACGACGATTATTATTCCGAGTGGAGATGAAAGGCTTATGAGCAGTCGCACGACCACGGTAACCCATGGAATGAAGTTTTCTGCGAATGGTACGTGTACATACCGAGGTTGCAGCATTTTTACTCACCTGTATATTGTGGTCTTGTGCAGTACTGCGTTGATTAGCTGTAATGACTCTCCTGAGACTTTGACGTCCTCTATCACTGATTTTCTTTGGTCTGCCGGTACGTTTTGCTGCTACAGGCACGCCATGTGTCTTCCACTTATTCAGTACATCCAAAACAGTTGACTTGGGTATGTTTAAAAGCCTCTCGGTTTCTCTTATGGACAACCCACTAATATAACACTCAACATTCTTTACTTTCTCAAAGTCAGTTCTCTACCGCCGCGACATTTTCACTCAACCTCACAGTGGAATACGATCGCTGTCAGCTGCAGGCTTGTTGTTATACAGTTTGCAACTGTACCGCGCATCTTAACAACGCAGCTAATCCGTTCATTTGCTTTTGAAGGGGTGTCTGGCAACTTTTGTCAATATGGTGCATATGAACCAAAATATTATGATTAATAATTTACGACATTTTGAAAAACAGAGAATCACATTTACACTTATGTACTCCTACAGTAGTGCATGTATACGTATGCATACATACATACACTCATAAGACTTTTGCATGTTATGTCGTCAATAGACAAAATATATTTTGTACATACAAGAAAATCGTCTACTTTCCCCTCTGATTCTATACTGAAAAATGAGTTATAATTTGAATTTTATATTCTGTTTTGAATCAGTTATACCTAACCTCAAGAAACTAGGTTCCACCCTAAAAATACCTTTACGTCTCATCTGCTTAATAAATAACGACTTTTTAATCAATTGTAGTAAAAATGGACCACTTAATTAATTATCTGTGAGACCTAACATTAACTTATTATCTTCTTCATGACAATAACTATTAATACTATGTCTTACTAAGTACTCAAATGATGCCTCATTTTCTCCGCATTGCAGAGTAATTTCATAAAAAGGAATAAAATTGCAGAGTAATTCCATAAAAAGGAATCAGCCTTATTTTATTTCATAAAAAGGAAGAAGTAAAATTGTAAGAAAGTAACTGCCGACGTAGTTCTGATTCACTGTGATGGAAATTTAAAAAATATTGGTTCCTTGGAATTTTTTCTTTGTAATACAATATGTAAGACGATAAAGTTGAAAGAAAACGTCGCTTTTAAATAGAGAACGACAACGGCGATGGCGTGCAAACCAATCTTCTAATACTTTGAATAACTTGAACGAAGGTAGAGCTAATCGCAGACCTATCGTATAGACTGCCTATTAATAATTCAACCGTTTAATTATAGTTATGTATAAGTATTTTACGATTCGTGTTATAAAAATTTCAGTCACAGTTTTTTCACTCGTTCATGACACGTGCTATGAGCTAGTAATAATAATAAGAGGAAGATGATGTGACGTATTCTACAGAGGCGAAGCACATGTCAAGACGGCAAATCTGTAACGATAAATTTAGTCGGTGTAGTTTCGTCGGTAGAACACCTGTCTACAGGGCGAGGAGACGTGGATTCGAATCTCACCACCGGCAGGTTTGTGTTTTCGCTCTCTTATACGATAAGTGTCCAGAGTTTTGTCCCGCTAAAATTGGATTCTGTCCATATTTATGTCGACGTTTTGAACTTGAAAAATATGGTAAGTCTGTCTATACTTCCATCTACAAGCTCGCATCTTCTATGAGGGTGTGTGGGTGTGTGTGTGTGTGGGGGGGGTGTACTCTCCTTTATTGATTCTCTCGCATTCTCGTGCTCATCTTTTTTTCTCATTCAATTTTGACCACTCAGGTTTCTTTAAAGCCTTCTGTCCCTCTCTTAAGTGTTTTAAAACTTCTTAAACATTTTCTTTCTTTCTATTACCCCTGATGAACTTTTTTTACCCTGTTCTCTCGAGCAAGTTCGATCATTTTCCGTATGGGGAGGGTCATAAAATCTTTAGCCTATTAACAACCATAGGACATCGTCTCTATTCCTCTGATTGGTCCTAACCCTTTGACGAAAGTAAACAGCTTTCTTCCTATAGGCTCCATCGGAAGCCCGCTGCCTCAAGCTGGCAACACAGTTCATACGAAACATCTAAGACCTTGCCCGCTGCCGGAACAAATAATGATCCCAGGCAGTCTACAAAAACGGATAAAAGGGATTAGCGCTGTTGTTCTTTGATGAGAGACATAGCTGGCCGCTATGTCTGGGATTCTGTAAGTCGTCCGATGTTTATTGCATCTTCAAGATAAGAAGCCCGTTACGCAACATTTCACTAATGGTGTGTTACCGGACTGTCACAATTAAACACCAAGTGATTTTGCCACCACAATGAGCCGAACAGTGGGATGACAACACTTTATTGCAAAAATGCATTCTCCCTCTCAGAAATAATAATTCAAATTCATGTTATGCAAATTTATCTCAATAATTTTGCATAAAACAACCCTACCTGCTGTGAACATCTAACACTATCAGTGGTCATTTACACCGCTGGCCACCCAAAATGCAACACCAAGAAGGAAGCATCCGATTGGCCTGAAATTCGCAGCATGCGTCGCTCGCGAGAGGACATGCAAACGATTAGCATTGCAGTGCATATGCAAATCATGTGCGCCCGGCACGCCACCAAGAAGCACTATACGAAGGGTGCACAGAAAGCTGGGTGTAAGTAGTGGAAGTGTGTTCTGCTGCCGGACCTGTGCGGTGCAAGCTTCCTGATGCCTCGTCGCAGAACACGGCAGTATTCCAGCACGTTTCGGAGTTCGACAGAGGACGAATAGTGGCTTATCGCGGTAGCGGTTTATCGTACATAGACTTCGGCGCCCGTGGAGGACGACATCCAGCCACAGTGAGGCGAGTATGGATTTGGTGGGTGCAGGAGGGACGGACCGACCGACGTGTGCGATTGCTGCAGCCGCGGCACACCACCGAACGAGAGGACCGGTATGTTGTGCGGCCGGCATTGACGGCTCGCACCGCCACATCACGAACGTTAGCGCAGGAATTTGGGTGTGCTACGCAACAACCTGTGTCAGCACGTACCGTTCGACGTCGTCTGCAGGAGAGGGGACTTGTCGCACGGCGCCGATTGCGCCGATTACCATTGACGTTACACCACCGGCGAGTGCGGCGGCAGTGGACCTTTGAACGTCGTACTGGGACCACGGAATGGCCCGACATTGTCTTCTCCGACGAATCCCGCTTCAGCCTGCAGCACCACGATGGTCGTATCCGCGTGTGGCGGCACCGCGGTGAGAGACTGTATGACGCCTGCACTATGCATCGCCATACCGATCCGTCGCCTGGCGTTACGGTTTGGGGCGCAATTGAATATGTCACCCGCACCCCTCTGGTACGCATCGCCGGTACAATCAATAGCCACCGCTACATCACCGACGTTTTGGATCCTGTAGTCCTCTCTTACCTGCAGGACCTGCCAGCGGCCACGTTTCAACAGGACAATGCGCGCCCGCACGTGGCACGCATCGTGCAACAATTCTTCACGACCCACCAGGTGTCACTGCTGCCGTGGCCCGCCTGTTCTCCCGATATGTCGCCCATCGAACACGTCTGGTGGCTCATCGGCAACCGAGTGGCCCGGCAAGCACCACCCGCGGCTACGCCTGATGAACTGTGGCAACGTGTGGAAGCAGCCTGGACCGACATACCCGAAGCCCACATCCAAAACCTCTTTCGTTCGATGCCGTGGCGTGTAGCGGCCGTTATTGCCAGCCATGAGGGGCCACACGAACTATTGATGTCTGCGTGTTCCGCAAATCGCACGGGCCTGTAAGCTCAATCGTTTCATCTTTGTACCTGTTGTTATGTGTCCAGTAAATCTGGCTTTGCTATCTCGTGTCCTTCTTGGTGTTGCATTTTGGGTGGCCAACAGTGTTTCAATGGCTTGGTGTCGCTGGTTCCAAGGAAGGGAGACATCCAGAACGAGAAGGCTTTAGCACCTTCCATGCATTATTCAGCGCTAGGATCCAAATCGGAAAATCAGTCGGAAGCTTGCACCTGTAACCACTCGGACACCGAAGAGGCTGTGCAACAACGGGAAAGGAACTTACATAAGCGCATATCTACAAAATTAAAAATGTGAAACACCTGTTTCCTTTTCTCTATGTAACAACACCCTTTACGAGCAGGGTCGGGATAAAGGCAGGTCTATAGGTGCTATATCCTAAGGGCCCACGATGATTAAGGGCCCAGGAGACATGCATGGGCAAGTAATAGGTAGATAGATAGAGAAAGAGAGAGTTTTATAAAATAGTTTTAATTCTGTGTCATATAATTTCCACTTGGTCAGAATCAGAGGCTGGGAGACGAATAGATTTCAAGGCAGTGACTCATCAATGGTGAAGGTTTTATGTCGCTGTGTATAAAGGAGTCGGCAAGACACTTTCAGCTTTTTCACTACCATCCACCCACACCTCCAAATTTGCATTTGGACCCGTTAATGATCGAAGTCATCTGTGGCTTCACATTGCGTAGTAAAAAGAATGCGCTAAGAAAAGTATACAATGATAAATCATTAGAAAATCCAAGACAAAATTTAGGAATCTTAAGCTTTTAACTCATGTACTTGTGAGAACAATGGAAAATACAGTGACTTATTTGAAAACTCTGCAGATAATTTAGTAGTTACAGTTTCGTGTTTTAACGGACTTCATAATAACTCGTCGCCACAAGTTCTTTAGGGCCCCACTCAAATGTCTTAGCCTAGGGGACCACTAAAGCCTTATGGACAGACAAACTCTGATGCCTTAGCCTAGAGGACCACTAAGGCCTTATGGACAGACAAACTCAGATGCCTTAGTCTAGGGGACCACTAAGGCCTTATGGACAGACAAACTCAGATGCCATAGCCTAGGCGACCACTAAGGCCTTAATCTTGCCCTACTCACGAAATTGTAAGTGGTGGGTAGTCCTCTGGGGTCTGTCAAGTTCTCAGAATTTTGTTTGCAGACGGTATGATTTTTTTCTTTTTTTTTTTTTTTTAACTAAGGTACGCACGTTCGATCTTTAACTGTCCTAAATGAGAGAGTGAAGCCCACGTAGGAGTTCATTCCTCCTCCGAACAAACCTAGCCTTTTTGCATAGAGGCCGTGTTGCTTGAGCAGACTTGATGGTACAATCCAGATGGCGAAAGAAGACATCGCTGACTTTAAGGAAGAGAAAAGAGAAGGAGGTTGGAAGTGGCTTTAAAGCTCAACCGCAGTAGTGCTGCTATTACATTCGGCATCTTCTTACCTTCCATTTCCTCCCGGAACATGCTGTAGGAGCGCCCAATTTGACACAACGTACGTAAGTTTTGAGCACTTTACCCCTTTCCCCAGTCTGACTTCTGGCTACAAGTGAGATATTTAGCGAATAACGTTTCTAAAAAACAAAATGGTAGAGAGAGAGAGAAGAGTGAAAGAGCAGCACTTCACTCTTTTCTCTCCACCTGCATTAAATATGACAATTTTTTTTCACTTTATTTTCGAGTGGGAAGGAAAGATATTATGGCAAATTGAGCCACTCTGATAGTCACTTTTCCAGACGGTCATTTCTTTTCAGAACTGTGGAGAACTTTCCTAAGCGGGTTTCGCTGTATATGAATCTGCGTGAATTTTCAGAAATGTACATTAGTGCCGCCTTATGGAAAAGTGTGCCATCACCCCCCCCCCCCGCCAAATAACAAAATAAAAACGAGAAAAAGAATGTTTACATTCGGAATTTTAAAAACTAGATATTATGCAAAACATAAAAACATTTTTACGCCAACTTGCGGTGAAACTGTGCATCATAGAAATTCCAAAAGTACAGGAATCATTATTCTCAATGCTAGCGCAATCTGTTTCAGGAAAGGCTTTTCGATTCAGACTTGCGGCGATATCGTGTCTAGATTTACTGACAGACAGTCAGACAAATGGGTGGACAAAATAAAGCCATCAGTTTTCATTTGTTGTTGTTGTTTTTTATTCAGCTAAAAAGGACAGCTCTTTATGGTGCAGTCTGGGATGAACTGAACAGTGACCTTTTAGTTAACTGAACCAGATTTTGAGAAACTTGCTCTCATTCAAATGTGTCTTTGATTTTTCAAAATGCAGCAATGTTCATTACCATTACATGGTTATTTGCACAAGTATCTATCGTATTGGATATAACAATTTCTAAAATTCTGATTAAAAAATTCATTTTTTGTTCCATAGTCTTCCCAGAGAGGGAAGGGGGGGGGGAGAGCGTGCAGGCGTGTGTGTGAGAGAGAGAGGGAGATGGAGAAAGGTTCTGAGCATTTTCTACTTAAGCTATGGTGCGGATTTGTTTTTAGTTAGCGTAGATGTATATTGTGTTTCACTTTTAAAAGTCACATTTTTTTACTTTTTCATAGTGGACAGTAACGCTACTACGTGTCAAAAAACAAACGTGTTAACCATTCTTATTAATCGATTCATAAACCTTAATTTTGCACCGGATCTTTTTTTTTTTTTTTTTTTTTTGCTGTGACGAACATGCTGTGTTCTTTTTCTGGCTTCTGGAAAAAGAGTTGCTTAAATGTACACTATGTAGACAAAAGTATTCTGAGTCCCCGCATATGCAAATAAACGTACATTTGTAGAATCAGGCACGTACAATAGGAGTGTGTTGGGTGCTAAATGTAACGGAGGGTCATTGTCACACCAGCTAGACCGCACTGAAAGCTACTATCCTCGCTGAGCTGCACTGACGGAATTTAAAAGGAGGCATGGTGGTTGGATGCCTCTTGAGTAAGCAATCAGCGCTTAGCATGGCCGCACTTCTCGGATTCTCAAAATTCACTGTTGCGGGTGTTCTTTATCGATGGAAAGCAGATGGCGCCAATCGGGAGGCGGCACAAACCAAGTGATCATCCCAAACAAAGCTTACTGCATAATGTGAAAGAACGTACGTCCTCTGCCGCAGACCTTGCCGACGGCCTCGCACAGCTAATTTCTCCAGAAAAGTCCGTCGAGAACTGCATGTTCACGGTTGCTATGCTAAATCAGCTGCGCACAAGCACTACATCACTCCATGCGACGAATGGAGTGATAGCTCGCTTGCCGTTCGTGAGCAACAGAAGAGTTGAAGTGTATCGTGTAGAGTCAAGAATTACGCTACTCACTATTTCGTTTAGGTAGAAGTATTCACGTGGGCGTTTAACATATGAACGCTATGAGGTGGTCTGCATTGTTCTTACAGTTAAGTTTGGAGGGGAATCTCTGATGGCTTGGGGTTGCTTCTTGTGGTAAAGACCCAGTACTTTGGTTATGGTGCCCTCCAGCCTAATGGCCGCCTGGTACTAAGACCTTCTGAACAATTCCGCCCTGCCTACACTCCGGCAGTACTTTGGCATAGATCCCTGCATATTTCAGCAAGACTGAACACCTTTGCACATTACAAGGTCTGTCCAAGTCTGGATTGAGAAGCAGGTCATCCAGGTGTTGGATTGGGAAGCCCAAAGTCCCGATTGAAATCCAATAAAACGTCTGTGAGATGAGTTGGAGCGCCGAATCCGATGCATGCCGGTGAAACCTTACTCTACGGCAGCTATAACAGAGGCTTTGCAGGTGGAATTGGGAACAATTCCGATACCTACTTATCTCCTGGAAAGAATGTCTTGAATGGTAATAGCAGGCATAACGGCCAAAATTGAGACTACGTTTTTCTGATTTCGGCTAAGAAATGCCGTTCTTTCAGTTCGACTTGGGTCGTCGAATAATTTTGCTTACATAGTTCAGATCAGATCAGATCATATGTAGAGGATTTTAGGAAGTGGGTGTCTGACCCCAGGTTTTAAACAACCCTTAGAAATAGGAAGCTAGGAGATTTGGGCTAGAGTGCCCAATAGGAAAGTGACACGGAAGCGAAGTAGAAAGGGGGAGGAAGACGCCTTTGTTTATTACCAGGGGGGGGCAGTACCCGGGGTCCGACGGTTTAACGTGCCCATCCGACGCAAGGCGGATATTTAGTGGTTCGAGCTTTCGTACCTGCCTGGGATTGAACCTGAAGTTATCTTCGTGGCAGTCACGAACGTTGACCACTTGGCCACCCGCGGCCCACTTACATAGTTGATATCTTTATTTAAATTTATAAGATATTGTCTGATATAACGTGTACTTCAATTGAAGCATTGATTGTAGTAAAGGGTCTATATCGCATGCCGCTCGAATTTTGTACTATTGTTAAAGACAGGGAGCCTTGAAGCGACCTCTCCGTAGAACACAAGAACAGTACTAATTTGCGTTACACTGCACTCCTGATGCTTCCTTTCTGTTAATCATTTAGTCTGCCACTGACCCCCCCCCCCCCCCCCACACACACACACACACTCACACATCACATGAGCAGTTAGGATTGGGAATGAGGTTGTGGTGTAGTCCGAACTTCTTCCCCTACAGCCTGTTCCCCTCAAGTTTCCCCGATTGTTAAGTTATTGTCTCTGTGTTGTGAATATGTTAGGAGAGTTCTTCCTCTTTTCTCCAAGTTATTTTCCAGCTGGACAGAAGCAGCCGAAAATGCGCGTGTCTTGATTGAGTAATTTCTCATATCAATCTTATTTCTAAAAAAAAATCCTGACTTTTGTAAAATTTGTTTTAGGTGGCAATTTTGTCCGACAAACTACTGATAAAAAAAAACAATGGGTTCTGGGTAATAATTTTCCTGCTTTTCGCTCTAACAGCTAGGGGACTATTTTTTGAAGCAGTGATAGCTATTCCATACCTTAAATAGTAGTACACACTTACGTTGACTCGGAGTACACTGGCACGACGTATATACAGTATATGTATAATCTTTGCCGAAAAAAAAATGTAGCACGCTGAAGGAATCACCCAATCTAGATGAAAATTGATATATGCATCATGAATGGGAAAAGTAATTATTGCAATTCCAGAGCAGCTGGGCTATTTGTTCGGATAAAGCAGCTACATGAATGGAACAAGTCAGTATGTTGTAGTGCCACCTCTGGCTTGGATACAAGCGTTTACCCGACGTGGCATTGACACATACAGTTCACGGATACTGTCCTGAGGTACCAGGTGGTGTCCAAATTGAGGGTCAGTTCGCGACATTCCGGGATGGGAGCAGGTGTTGTCCTATCATGTCCTAAACATGTTCTATCGGCGAGAGGTCTGGCAATCTGTCTGGGTGGAACAGTGTCGACTTTACGGAGGCAGGCCTGGTAGAGCAGTGTCGTGTGTGGCCGGGCATTATCCTGTTGAAAAATTTCTTGGTGATGCTGCGACAGGAATGGCAACGCAACAGGTCGTAGAATGTTGTCGACTTAGTGTTGAGCTATGAGGGTGGTACGGAGGACTACCAAGGGTGTCCGGCTATCGTATGAAACAGCTCCCCAGACAATCACTCCCGGTGATGCTCGCTGGTCAGTGGTAGGCGGAAGAGTGGCCTCCTCGAATGTAGTCCCCGTGCCGGAAGTCGTCTGGAAATAGTTCGGATGTCCACTTCCGTACCTGTGACGACGCAACATGGCCACTGATGGTTGAGAGCGACGAATTCAGTTGTTTTCGTGCGGCTCTCACAAACGCTGGATCCTCGCGTTCTGTCGTTGCCCTCGGCCGTCCACTGCCTGCTTGCCGCTGGGTTGCGCCCTCTTCGACCTATTGGCGCCAACGCTGTCCGCTTGCCCTGTTGATTCGATCCAAAAACCTCGCGATACAGCGACTTGACTAACCGGGCTCTCGCAGCCCAATTATGCGTCCTCTCTAAAACTCGCTCAACTGCTCGTACTGTGCACGGATCTGACGTCGAGGCATCCTCATGGTCTGTGGAGGTTAATGCAACCGCAATCCGCTGTAACAATTGTCCCTGCGTGCGAGTTTTGCTCTTGATATACCCTCCTCGATTAGTGGTTCCCATGCGCTGTGCGGCGGGCCAGTATGTATTCTCTGGCCGTTAGTTTTTAGTCATGCGTATTCGGCTCTGAGGTACTTGAATGCCGAGTTTCATCAAGATCGAAGGACGCTCTCGGGGTGTTTCGTTTTGTTTTTGTTTTTTTCTTTTTTTGGGTGTATATATGTATGTATGTATGAGAAGTTTCTTATTTTTGTAAACTAACATGTATGATCTGTAAGCTTCTGGTTTTTAGTGCGACTTACACTTCTAGTTCAGGTTCGATATTTAAGCCTAATTACAGCTGGTTGTGGATGTTATGAAGGAATTGCACCTCACAAAAAGTGTTAAATGTAGTGGCGGTACTACATCTTTTGCTTATTACTGTTCAATTCTCCTTATTGGTTTGTCCTGGAATTATCGTTATATTTGAATTAATTATGGCTACTTTACTTTCGACTTGTCATCTGCATGCTCTACCTAATTTTTCTTCTATTACATTTTTTTATCACTCATGTTTACCACCGTGGAAGTCATCCTCTATCACCTCTTTCGCATTTCGCTGTCCAAGAGAAATGGTCTCCTTCCAAAAGACTTCTATCCTCCTTGTCCAACCTCTCCAACTGTTCTCTTCAACCTGTGTTTTTCCCGCATTCCTTTGACGCCTTCAAAAACAATAAATTTACCGCCCCGGTGGCGCAGTGGTCTAAGGCGCTGGCCTCTGATCATTCGTCCGTAAGTGGTCCGGGTTCGAATCCCGGTCAGGCATGGATGTTGTGTTTGTCTTACGGCACTGGCTCTCTCCCTTCCCTGGAACCAGTGACCCTAAATTAGGGACGGGCGACTGCTTATAGCCCATTGAGTTGCTCACGGTGGTCGTTAAACCTCCAACCAAAAAAACCCAATAAACTCATTATGCAGACCGCTAATGTATTACAATGCACCCGCTGCGTGAGTCAGTAACCATATAATAGAATTGAAGAGTGCAAGTAAAACCCCGTCCACATTTCGCAAACAAATTCTTTTGCTCTCATAGAAGGAAGCAGTTTCTCGTTTTCCATTTCAAATGGAAAATAGGAAACATTGTTTGCAAACACAGCAATAAATAAGGGCATATTTAAATTGTATTTTAATCTACACTGTAATCATATGTTGGTTTTATTTTAAATTGCCTGTCAAAAAATGAGTTTCTTGATGACAGTTGAATACAACCACATAAAAAAGGTGTATCATGGTTGGATTTATTTTTTCAATGCGGACAATTCCAAATGTGTCAAAAGCGCCAAGGCCTAGCTACGAAAAAGGGATGAGAAAAATATCCGGTGGCCGCTCACTGGGACAGAACAGAAAATGATGAGGATTACGCATGTGCGAAATGCGCGCATGCGCAGTCCCTTCTCGATCTTAAAGAAGGTCGTGCGTAAACATCTGTACCCATTTCTGCTGTTTTCGTATTGTTTTTTTGTACCTTGTGTTCTTTCTTGGTATCTTCGGGCCTACCATTAGCAATAAAATCTCTAAGTCTTTGGGACTCATTCGGGTGAAGTTTCGGAACCCAGCAACATCTTGAAGCTTGAGGTCAGCTAATACGTAGATTGAGGCAGTGATGCATTCAGGCATCTTCTCGGGGATGCTTAGCTCCCCCCCCTCCGAAAATCCATGAACGCCCTGCTCCGTAGGTTTTTGGGCAATCTTTTAGTCTAATTGTGTTAGTTTACAGCTGAATATTTGGCGAAATTAATTTTAAAAACTTAAGAAAATGAGGGAAAATATTATAATAAGAAAAAGAAAAAATTCGCATGGACTTCAAAACCTGAAATTTCTATCATCCTCCAATAACACATTAAACAGTTCTGGCAATTTTTTAAGCAGTCACAACTTGAACTACTTCCGCAATAAAAACCTAATTCCGCAGAGTAGAGATGATTGCACTGTATTACATCACTGTATTTTGGAAGCTGGCATTCAGCTTTATTTCAATCTTCTGGATGCTGACTTTCCATGTATACGGTTTCAGCCTCTAGCTAACGTGACGTCAGTGCTTCGTATTTGGTACCTAATTTTTTGACAATACCAAACTAGAAATTGTCCCCGTAAAAAGTTCTTTTTTTTTTTTCTCTGTGACAGAAATAAAATAAAATAAAATAAAATAAAATAAAAAACTCGAAGCACCTCCAATTGGCATCCAAATGGTTAATTAGTTTTTTTCTTTTGCTACTAGTACACGCTTGTAGTAAGGCTAAGGAGAGAACATTTTTAATACTCCTAATGCTTTGGGGAGGATTTTCTCCAGTACATCTTTATCTTACAAGCATCCTCAATATTTTACACCACCCCATGGGGAAATCCATGGTGTATTATTGAATTATAGCAAAGGTATAACATTTTTACATTTTTAATCAGTTGAATGTGTAAATTTCCTGGAATTAGCGTTTGCGATATACGATAATAAGAAAATTTTTATAATCTATTTTAAAATTGTTCTGCGCATTAATGTACACTGAAGAGCAACTGAATTAGAGATACCTGTCTAGTAACGTGTAGCACCACCTTTCGTCCTGATGACGACGGCGATTCGTCTCGGCATGGACTCGACAAGACACCGGAAGCGTTGGGAAGCCATGCGGATCCACGACCCCTGAACAAGCTCCCACAGTTCACAAAGATTTGATGGAGGGGGGGTCAGAGTCTCGAACATCTCTCTCGATGGCATCCCAGATGTGCTCGATGGGATTGAGGTCAGGTGACCTAGCTGGCCAAGGAAGCGAGGTCACGTCGGTGGAGTGTTCATCCAACGATTCGGATACAATTCGGGAGCGATGGCACGGTGCATTGTCTTGTTGCAGGATGAGGTCCCCAGTGGGATGTTGAAGACGCACAAACGGAAGCAAATGGTCGTGCAAAATATCCCGGTAACGTTGACCTGTGAGGGACGATGTCACACGTACCAGGGGTCCCATTTCAGTCCACGTAAACAGTCCCCAGACGAGAATGCCACCCCCACCAGCTTGAAGAGTACCCTGCTGGCAAGAAGGATCCATCGCTTCATGTGGTTTGCGCCGTACTCGTATCCTGCCATCTGCATGTTCCAACGTGAATCTCGACTCATCAGTCCAGGCAACATTTTCCCACATGTCTAGGGTCTAGTAGCTACGTTCCCACGCCCATGCTAATCGTTGCACCCTGTGATGTGCGGTCAGCAGCGGTGCTCTCGTGGACGATGGCTTCTGTACCCCATAGCGAGGAGATGGTTCTGGATGGTGTGGCTGCTTACACGTTTTTGTGCACCAGCGTTAAATTTCCGAGTAATTTCTTGCACTGTGGCCCGTCTATCCGCTGTTACAATGCTAGCTAGCCGACGATGATACCACTCATTCCCACGCTGTTGTCCACGGCAGTTGGCCTTTGCAAGGATGGTTTTACCGGATTCGATGTACTCGTGGTGCACCCGTGACAAAGTGGCTTGTGAAAATCCCAGTGCCTGCACGACTTCCGAGATGGAGTGACCCATTCGTCGAACCCGACAATTTACCCACGATCAGATGCGCTTAGATCCTTCATCTTGCCCATACTGCGTCCGACTCATACTATTCCCGTCACATCACTCCTTATATTGTCGGATCGCTGCATACTTCATGTCGTTTCCGTTTACAGGGCCGCCTACAACACCACATTTGCATAACACCAGCTGTCTCTAATTCAATTGCTCTTCAGTGTACATATAAATAAAAAAATTGTGATTATATGTAAATAATCAGTCAATAGGTTTCAGCCCCCCTCAAAATTTGTAATTGCCCCCCCCCCCCTGAATGCAATTCTGGATTGAAGCCATAATGAGATCCCTCGTGGAGAGGTTTTCGAGTCCACCAACGTTTTTTCCTAGGCTGACGAGAAACAAGAGTTCACCACAACCAACAAAGCAAAAGCTGTTGCAAAGTTCTCCGCGGAAAACACCTTAAAATCAACTTAACAGGCATGGGCCCAGAACATCAATGAAGCATGTTTGAAAAACAATGTCTGCAAACTGTTTGCGAACAATGTTTCCAAGTGTGGATTAGGCTTAATGAATTTTACTACACTTACTAATTCTTATTGCCGCCGTGACAGAAAACATTTTAAAGACGCAGCTTTCTCATGCTGACTTAAGACGAGACCTACTGCTAAAATTTCCTATTATTTCTGGAGTGCAATGATTTCTAAAAATCTCCGATTTTATGATTTCTAACAAATGAAATGAGAAAACTCACCGTCTATGTACGATATTTAATTAAAATACGAAAGATATTTACAGTTAAAATACCCCACTAGTACTTTCGGGGTAACATTTACCTCATCATCAGGTGAAACAGAGGCAATGTAGTGCTCCTTTATATATTAGTGCAACAATGCATTATGGGTATAAGTCATACGTCGCATGGGTCGTGACCGTTGCCATTATTTTAGACTCACTAAATGTAGTTTCACTGTACCCTAATGTACCTGTGGACGCCACTCATCGTATAAAAATATTAATGTAAAATTATACTCTTCACACTGTTTTAATGGCAACGGTCACGACCCATGCGACGTTTGACTTATACCCATAATGCATTGTTGCACTAATATACACTAACGAAAAAAAAATCCCAACACCACGAAAAAATAGTTGTAGAGGAATGAAATGGCGGCAATACATTTGCATAGGTAACATATTTAATCGATTAAGGTTTCAAGATCACAGCTTAATGTAAGCGCGAGAAGAGCCATTTTAAATGTGAAATGCTAGTACATTAATAACCGGTGTAACCGCCAGAATGTTGAATGCAAGCACGCAAACGTTCATGCATTGTGTCGTACAGGTGCTGGATGTCAGTTTGTGGGATGGAGTTCCATGCCTGTTGCACTTGATCGGCCAATACAGGGACGGTTAATGCTGGTTGCGGGTGACGCTGGAGTTGTCGTCCAATGATGTCCCATACGTGCTCGATTGGTGAAAGATTTGGTGATCTAGCAGGACACGGCAACATGTCGACAATATGTAGAGCATGTTGGGTTACAATAGCGGTATGCAGGCGAGCGTTATCCTGTTGGAAAACACCCCCTGGAATGCTGTTCATGAATGGCAGCACAACAGGTTGAATCACCAGACCGACGTACAACTGTGCCGTCAGGGTGCGTGGGATAACTACGAGAGTGCTCCTGCTGTCATAGGAAATTGCTCCCCAGACCATAACTCCAGGTGTAGGTCCAGTGTGTCTCGGCCGCAGACAGGTTGGTTGCAGGCGCTCACCTGGTCTCCTTCTAACCTACACATGGCCATCACTGGCACCCAGGCAGAACCGGCTTTCGTCAGAAAACTCAACAGATCTCCACCCCGTCCTCCAATGAGCTCTAGCTTGACACCACTGACGTCGCAAACGGAAGTGGTTTGGAGTAAGTGGAATGCACGCTACAGGGCGTCTGGCTCGGAGCTGTCCTTCAAGTAGCCGATTTGTAATAATTCGTTGTGTCACTGTGGTGGCAAATGCCGCTCAAATTGCTGCCGCAGCCGCGGTACGATGCGCCGCGGCCATACGCCGTACACGGCGGTCTTCCCTCTCAGCAGTGCCACGTGGCCGGCCGGAACCCGGTCTTCTTGAGGCAGTACCTTCCCTTGACCACCGCTGCCAACAATCATGCACAGTGGCTACATTCCTGACAAGTCGTTCTGCAATATTGCGGAACGAAAATCCACCTTCTCGTAGCCCTATCACACGACCTCGTTCAAACTCCGTGAGCTGTTGATAATGGCTTCTTCATCTTATTAAAGGCATTCTTGACTAACATCAACACACTACGTCGAATCTCAACGATAACTAACGCTCACGAACGTTACAGCGCGTATTTACAGCAAACCTGCTTTGCATGTTCCGAGGGGCGCTACTAGCGCAACGCGTATGCGCCGAGCGCGAAATTTGCATAGACGTCATCTTATACTGTAGATGTACTCTCACCGCCTACCAACTGTCGTTTATCTAACACAACCCTTTCTTGGTGTTGGGATTTTTTTTTTTTTTTCGTCAGTGTATAAAGGAGCACTACATTGCCTCTGTTCCACCTGATGATGAGGTAAATGTTACCCCGAAAGTACTAGTGGGGTATTTTAACTGTAAATATCTTTCGTATGTTAATTAAATATCGTGCATAGACGGTGAGTTTTCTCATTTCATTTGACGAGTTGTGCGAAGTCATCCTTTTATTGTTGTGATTTCTAACATTTCCATCTAAGAAATCCGTAACAGAACCTCGAGAAATGCAGTCTATAAAAAAAAAAAAAAACAGTTACAGAAGTAGCATGAGCAAAAATATTCAAAAGACATAGCATTGATATTTCAATTAGAGAAAATTCCTGCAAGAACATTAGCACGTAATTAACATTAAAAGTGTTTAATCCCTTATTTTCCACCACCCTTTTTTCTTGTTCTTTTGTACAAGCAAATAAGCAGTTGTATATGAAAGAACAAAAAAATATATATATTTCGCTAAACTAGACGACGCTTTGAAAGTGTTCCAACGAGAAAAGCTGTTACAACATACAAAACTTTCGAAAGTACCGGCCATATTTAATGACTTTTGTCAATCTGAAAATGGAGAAAATTGTCATAACGAATAAATAAAAAAAACAAGCATCGAGTACAATTACTAGTTAGAAACGAAAAGAATATGTGCAAGGTCTGAATGAGGAAACATGCATTTATAATGCTAGTTCGTTTTGACAGGCCTCACGTTCTGATGCTTTTACAGCAGAGGGAGTTTCCGGGGGAAATATGAACTACATTCAAAGAGACATGTACCTCCAATTAACTGTTTGTTAAACGACTCTAAGACAACGGGTGTCGTAAATGACATTCTGCTCATCCTTTTCGAGTTACGGTTATTTAAATGTATTTTTAATGGACGACATTTAATGCAACTGTCGAACGTAAGTGCAATTACCGGAATAAAACATCAGCTTTTACACGAAAGTTTAAACGAAAATTGTTCGCTGACATCAAGGAAAAGGATAGAGAGAAATAAATGGGAGAAAATTAAGAAAATCTTCAAGTGTCATTCAGATCCCGTAACGGGGAGGAGGGAAAAAAGTAATGAAAAAGAAAAAAAAAAAGAAAGAAAGGAAAGAATATTATGCAGGGGGAACCAAACGTAGAAACGAAAACAAAAGGAAAGTTTACTCGTGGAAACAGGGAGGCTGGAAAGGGAGGGATGTCGGGAGACTCTCCGAGCGCGAAAGAGTGAGAAAACGTCAAATTACCCAGTTGCATTAGATACAGAAGAGACCAAGCTGCAAATGGGCCATTAGATTTCTTGTCAGGATCTCGTCAACTAAAGAGCGGCCAGGCTGCAGTTTTTGTTAGAATGCATTACAATACAAAAGACATTGACGATCTTTCTCACTTGTCTTCTTTTTTTTCTCTCTCTTTTCTTTTCTTTTTGCTTTCTTTCACCGCGACTCCCCGACTCCCGAACCCTTTCGAAAAGATGGAGCTAAACATAATATTCTTTCACTATTTGGCGATTACAGTCAGCAATGAGAAAGACGAGCTCCAATACAGTATCTGCAACGGCCGTTCCATAAAAACTGAGAGAAAAATCACACAAAATGAAGAAATATAGGAACGGCAAAATTTATGTTATTCTTTCTCAAAGTATCTTCCCTCGGATGATATGCGACAGTCCCATCGTTCAGTCCACTTTTCGAAGCCTGTGGCAAACGCATTTTGTGGAAGCTGCCTCAGCGACCTCTGTATAGCTTAGATAACGTCAGCATCTGCGTTGAACGACGCGTCACGGAACTTTTCCTTCATTGTTGGAAACAACCAGGAATCGCACGGGGCGAGATCAGGACTGTCGGCAGGTTGTGACATGATTTCAATACTTCATTTCGTAAGAAACTTTTGAACACGAGCAGCCATGTGTGGACGGGCGTTATCATGGTGTAGGGTCCACTTGCCCACCAGTTCCGGTCGCTTAATCGATATGTTTAGTCGCAGACGCTTCAAGACTGAAATATAATACTCAACATTGACAGTAATTTGTGGAGGAACGGCATGCTGGTAGACTACACCTTCATGATCAAAGAAAATTATCATCATCACCTTCCCAGCTGATTTAGTTTGGCGGACTTTTTTCAGAGTGGGCGAGCCCGTGTGTTTTCAGACACTCGTTGCGCGCTTCTTGAGGCGGTCGAAATAGTAGACCCATGTTTCATCGGCAGTTATTACTGTGTTTAGAAAGTTTGGATACTTTGCAATCATTTGTTTCCACTCATGACACACCTGAACTCTGGATAACAATTTTTCTCTCGTCAGGTGATGAGGCACCCATCTGGAACGCACACGACGCAGCAGTAAGTACTCTGTCGCGTAGAAAGCAGATTCCGACGGTTTTGAAATATTAGTTGACGCCGCTATGTCTTTACACGTCATTTGTCGATCTTCTTGCAGGATTGCCCAAACAGTGTTAACAATACGCTCCGTAACAACGCTTTCAGGTCGACCAGGCCTAGAAGCAAGTTCGGCCGACAAACGCCCTTTTTTGAAATCATGGTGCCATCTAAAAATCGTTGACTCACCCAAACATTTATCTTTGTTAATTTTTTTCATTAAATCAACTGTTTCGGGAGCCGTTTTACCCAAACGATAGCGAAATCTTATCGCACAATTCATTTTGCTTCTGAACTCTGAATCACTCACCTCCATAGCTGTATGGAGAAATGCAGACGTACCTTAAACAGCTGCGCAATAACAAAACCAGAATCGTCTGTCACGGCTAATAACTGTTGCCATAGATGCTTCCTTAATTTAGTTAGTCGTCTGCGTAGTTATTTTTCCCCTTCGCACAGTTGCCAACGCAAAAAAAAAAAATTCTTCAGTTTTTATGGAACTGCCTTTGTATAAAGGGATAGCATGTTCCGATTGGGTATACAGTTGTATATTAGAGAAGTTATTTTTATTTGCATGTTAGATTATTCAATTGTATGTTAGAGAAGATATTTTTATTTGTATGTTAGAGTATTCAATTGTATGTTAGAGAAGATATTTTTATTTGTATGTTAGAGAAGATATTTTTATTTGTATGTTAGAGTATACGATTGTATGTTACAGAAGATATTTTTATTTTTATGTTAGAGTATGCAATTGCATGTTACAGAAGGTATTTTTATTTGTATGTTAGAGTACTCAATTGTATGTTAGAGAAGATATTTTTATTTGTATGTTAGAGAAGATATTTTTATTTGTATGTTAGAATATTCAATTGTATGTTAGAGAAGATATTTTTATTTGTATGTTAGAGTATACAATTTTATGTTACAGAAGATATTTTTATTTGTATGTTAGAGTATACAATTGCATGTTAGAGAATATATTTTTATTTGTATGTTAGAGAAGATATTTTTATTTGTATGTTAGAGAAGATATTTTTATTTGTATGTTAGAGAAGATATTTTTACAGAGGGTGTTCAGAAAGTAATGCCTCCGTATTTATATATAAGCCCAGTGGCAAGATATCAAACAGAAACAAAACAAGATCAAAGCCCAGAATTTCTACTTTAATTTACATATTTTATTTTTCTACATAGTCCTCCTCTCTTTCAAAACAGATACTCCAACGTTTAACGAGTTTTTTAAACACATCTCTGTAAAAATCTTCAGGTTGTTCACAGAACCGTCTCCTCCTCGTGGTTTGAACATCTTCGTCACGGGTGAATTGAATTCCTTCCCACACTCCAGTACAGAATATTTCGTATATGTTACAAGTACGTATCACTGAAACATTGAGACTTTTCAGGTACGTTGAGCAATGTAACCTTAGAAACCTTACGGTAACGATAAAATGTCCTCAAACGTTATACATATCGTTGAAACACAACCGATACGTTACAGTGAAAGGGTCTTCGTAACTTCAACATACCAACTTCATGTTACAGTTACGTATTTGAAAGATATTTGTGACATCACTGTTACGTATTTAGTAGACTGAACATTATAGTTTCAATAAACTTTGTAAAATCACAATAAAAAATATTACACTCTACAGCTGTTTCAAAAGCAACAACAGTCGTATAACGAGTTGTTTATGTTTTCACAGGTTCAACGCAGTCCTCTGTCCATTGGAAACAGTGGCGGCATTTACATATTGATAACAAAAGAAATAAAAATCGGTCCCAAATGAGGGTATCGTATTTCCATTATACATGTGGAATAGACTATATTTCAGCCAAAAAAAAGAAAGAAAATCAAATTCGTCATTTCTCTAAATACCTACCAATATGAAATTTCTCAGCTTCAATTAAAAAAAAAAACATGCTGGTATAAGTATACTAGTACAACAGAGCCATCTACTTAGATTTTATAAAATGCATTTTAGAATTTAAAAATTATAATAATCAAAACAATTACTTACTTTCAGATAATCTTGAATCACAAAAAAAGAAAAACATTAGAAAATAGGATGAAATATTAAATCAACTAACTAGCTAGCTCGGATACGACAATATCACCAAAGAATATCCCAGTAGCACATGGAAATACGACTACGAGAGTGCTTCGGTAAAATGACATTAATGCGCATGCGCATTCACGCCGTTGCCAAACCAAAAATCTTAAATATCGCCGGAATGTAACATTAAGGTAGCAATAATGTACAATGGACTATAAAACAGTAGTATCGGTGAGTGCTATTTTTAACGTAACCGTAATTTACAAAGAGTTATGTTCCAAAATAGATGTTGCTGAAACGTAATCTCTGAAAGTGTAACGAAAATGAGAGATTGTAACATTATTTGATACATATCTGAAACGTTTTGTGCTGTATGGGTTTCAGATGTCTCTTGAGAGCAGAAAACAATCAGATGTCAGACGGCGCCAGATTTGGGCTGCAGGTATGGTGTTCAAGAACTTCAAACCCAATTTTGTGGGTTGTTTTCCACTTCCGTACGTGCCATTTCCGTACAAAGGGATTTTTTTCCCATTTCCGTACAGTGGTACCACTTGGTATCAGATGTGGGGAATGCTAAGGGAGTAACTAAATGCTGAGACGCCCTTTACGAATTCCTCCTACTTCAAAGAGATCACCATTCATTGTTTTATAGTCAACCAATAGGCAGGCGTCTATCGCAGGGGTAGGTGCTAACTGCTATAAAGCCTGCAGGGTAAACAGGCTGTCCATTAATACAAAGGGTGAGTCGAAGGTTTTGCAATGTTTGGATCACTTTATATCTTCATACGTATATTTACGACGAAAGATGACAAGCATTCAAAGTATAAGTCACTGTGTTTCACCGTGTTTAGCCATCTATCTGCCAGTTCTTTGATTCCGCGGCGGTAACAGTTCTTGTCCTTTCAAGGCGAAGAACTCCTTCATCCCAGCTGCCACCTCCTCCTGGTTGTTGAAGTACCGCCCGAGAAGGAAGTGGACCATGGACCGGAACAAGTAATAATCCCACGGGGCAAGGTGCGAACTATATGCTGGGCGTGGCATCAGTTCGGTACCCTCAAGTTCCTGGAGTTTTTCTCGGGTTGTTCGCGCTATATGAGGCCAAGCGTTGACCTGCTGTAGGAGAGCGTGCATTCTGTTCACCAGGGCCGGGTGCTTCTCCTCCAAAACGGCATGCATCCACTCCAGCTGTTCAGAGTAGAGGTTGGCGTTGATGGTCCGACCGTCTGGAAGAAATCCGTAATGGATTATCCTCTCGAAATTCCCCCAGACGCAGAGCATCACCTTGTGCTCGGAGCACCCACGTTTGGCAACAGGTTCAGGAAGCTGGCCCGGGCTCAACCACTTCCGTTGAGTGTTAAGTTACGGAAGTAGACCCACTTTTCATCGCACGTAACGATTATCTTGATGAAACGTACATCGCGCGGGTTTTCTAGGAGTTTCGTGCACACTTCCACTCGGCGGTTTGCTTCAGCTGGCGTGTCAGTTCGTGAGGGGAAATGCAGCAGCTCCTGTAGACCTTGCCGAGGTCCTGAAGGTGACGAGCCACGGTGGACTGTGACAGCTCTCCTGATTACCTCCGAGTGCTGGTTGTCGGATTTGCCTGTACGGCCTGACGCATGGCCTCCGAATCCGCGGTTCGCGGCCTACCTGACCTTCGCTGATCGACGAAGTTTCTGTCATCTGAGCGAAATTTCTTGAACCATCTGGTTGTGGTCCACGGAACCTTCCCCTTTCGCATGACAAATGTTTCGTGTTGCTTGAGTAGCGTAATGGCCGAGTTCAAACTCGTAAAGCAAAAGTTCCCTAATTAGCTGGTTGTGGCTGTTCATCTTTTAGGCGTCCCAAACACAGCCAGAACGACGACATGCAATGTTGTCCACAGCAACGACTACCACTGTATATCCCTTTCGATTGACTGCAGTGCGCGACTTGAACTAGTTTAAACACGTGACATAGCCGCCGCAGCACATGCGTTTAGGCAAACATTGCAAAACTTTCGATTCACCCTCTGTACAGTTTTTACTACCTTCAACATACGACTCGTTTATGTTTTATTTTTTAAATAGAATTCATGCAGACGACAGTGAAAAATGAACCTGCTGCCATATACGAAGGATGTCAGCACAGAAAAAAAAAAAAAAAAACAACAACAAGCAAGACGTTATTAGTTGACTATGCATAAAAGGAAGAACTGACGATATTGTCCTAAATGTATCTCCTCACGCCTGTAAGCCAAGCATTACGATGACAAAAGCAAAGAAAAGAGTCTTACGGATCATCACATCTATGTACGGAAATGAGACGAAAATTCATTTACACGGAAATGACACGTACGGAAGTGGGATGAAACGATTTCCTGTGTATCAGAAGCGGAAATTAAGATTTACGGTCCTTGGTGGCCAAACCATTTTTATACAAAAATTAGAAATTGTGTGCAAACTATTTAACATCATGAGCTGTATCCGGTGCAGAAATAATTTTTCAAATCGGAGATTTAAAAGCAGAGATATAGGGGGAAACGCCATTTACCTATACGCCCCCTAGCGGAAAGTCTATGAATTACCTGAAAATTTTCAAATTATGTGAAAAACATGTCACACTGAAAACACTATCCAGCAAAGAAGGAATTTTTCAAGTCGGACCATTAGAAGCAGATATATTGGCAAAAATAAGATACACATCTACGCCCCTTGGTTGGCGGATAAACTGTGGAATATTCTAAGACGAAAATATTCCGAAAAAGTTCATCATGTGAGTGGCATTAGTCCACAAAAGAAATTTTTCAATCGATATTTTAGAAGCTCGGATTTTACGGCAAATACATCAGAAGCAAAAATTAACACTTACGCCCCCTGGTGGCCAAAGTATTCTTTGCCAAAAATTTAAAATTATATGCAAAATATTTTCCATCAAGAGGTGTATCCGCTGAAGAAAAAAATTTCAAATCGGAGTTTTAGAAGAAGAGTTATCGGGGAAAATGTAATACACTTTTATGCCCCCTAGCAGAAAATCTATGAGTAATTTGAAAAAGTAACTATATCTAAAATACTCTTCGACATGCCGCCCCGGTGGCGCAGTGGTCTATGGCGCTGGCCTCTGATCATTCGTCCGTAAGGGGTCCGAGTTCGAATCCCGGCAGACATGGATGTTGTGTTTGTCTTACGGCACTGGCTCTCTCTCTTCCCTGGAACCAGTGACCCTAAATTAGGGACGGGCGACTACTTATAGCCCATTGAGTTGCTCACGGTGGTCGTTAAACCTCCAATAAAGAAAAAAAAACTCTTCGACATAAATGGAGTCGAAAGATAAAATATTTTTTTCAATCGGATGTTTAGAAGCAAATATGTAGAATAAAACGTATTTTTGAATTCGACATCATCTGCATTTACGCCCTCTAGCGGCGAAATTGTACATTGTAAAAAGAAATAAAGGATCATCATTCGCATACTTCAAGCTTCCCAACGCAAAAAGAATTTTTAAATCGGACTAATAGTTGCAGAGATATCGTGGGCACAGACTAACGGACGGACGGACGGACGGACAAACCGGTAACAGAAGCACGATCTTTTTTTACAATAGACGTGCTAAAGAGAGAGAGAGAGAGAGAGAGAGAGAGAGAGAGAGAGAGAGAGGGAGAAGAAGGGGGCGGAAAGTTTGGTAAAATATTGAAAGAGAGAGAGAGAGAGAGAGAAAAGTTTGGTTAAACATTAAAAGGGAAAGAGAGAAATATTTGGTAAAATATATAAAACAAAGGTGAAAGTTAGGTAGAGTATAAGAGAGAGAGAGAGACAGACGTTTGCTAAAATATCAAAAGAGAGAAAGAAAAGTTTGGTAAAATATGAAAAAGAGAGATAAAAGTTTGGAAAAACATAAGAGAGAGTGTGTGTGTGTTTGTGTGTGTGACAAAGAGAGAGGGGGGGGGTTAGTAAAATATAAAAAGAGAGAGAGAGAGAAAAGTTTGATAAATCAAAAAGGGAGATAAAAGTTTGGTAAAATATGAGAGAGAGAGAAAAAGCTTTGGTAAAACATCAAAGGGAGAAAGAAAGGTTTGGTAAAATGTCAAAGAGAGAGACAGAAAAGTTTCGTGAAGTCGACAAAATATTGATCCTCATTTATCTAGAACCAGTGTGATGGGGTAAAACTGATTATGGATTAATGGCTATAGTCATGTATCATTCGGTTAGTTTATAAGTTGCCGCCTCGTGACTTAGTGGTCTTAGGTGCTGGCTTCTGACCATTCGTCCTATATGGGCCCGTACTTGAGCCCCAGGTGAACCATGGTGTCCCGCTAGTTCGAAGGCCCTTTACCGTCCTTCGACCCCCAGAGCCACGCTCATCGTGGTCTTACTACCCCCCCCCCCCCCCCAATAAATTTTGAGAAGCACGGTTCTAGCTGAATCATGAAATAAGTCAGAAGCGTAACCAGATTTTCATGATGTTGGCAATTACCTTCTAACAACGAGTGAGAGGTTGGGAAAGACAAGGCTCAGTTCAGCTGACTCAACCAGAAGTTCTGTGAGTTGAAATATCTTCTCGGATTGAGGCAGACGTACATACGTACGCTTTTATATTTCATCCATCCAGTCGTCTAATTCCCCCTTCAGCCGGGCAGAGCTCTGACACGATCCTTGTGAAGGAGAGTGAATGATGGTACCTCTAATTACGGTGAGAACTGTAGACAATATATCATGTCAAATTTATCGTCGGCGTTTGAGTGTAAAGGCCGAGAAGCTTTTACCTTTCCATGTACTCATCAATCACTATTTGGCGCTGCTGTGGGGCCAAGCGATTTTTCATTGTTACCTAATATCAAGTCCCAGACTCCAATCAACTGATTTAGCCCAGAAAGGATTTTTTTCGTCCCTCCACCATACAGGTCACCCTTGGCTCTTTTCTGATTCACTAAATTTTTAGATCGAATGTAAGAGATCTTAAATGTATTTCCTGTGAGTATTTTCATGATGTTCACCAACTTCTTGCGAGAATGTTATTTTATTTATTACCTTTTCAGCGTAAAACATTTATATCTGCGTGATTTTCAAACATAATGCATCAACACAGCGTTTCCAAGACGGAGTAAATTTTTTGATCCCACAGCAAGGCAGAAATGCCCAATTAATTCCTTACCGGATATCACCCAAATAGAACTCATTAATCATATATTTACGAAATTAATCTCTGAATAGGGGTTCACGTTCAATTTAGCCAAGTTCTGTCTACTTCTAATTAAGTCTAACAACTCTTATACACCTAGATGTCAACAAAACAGTGTTAGGCGGAGTTTGAGAATTAATTCCATGCTACTCTGATTTATTTATACCATGCCCCAAAGTTTAGCGAAATTCTATACTACACTAAATTGCTTGGTTTAATTACCTAAAGTAACCAAACTAAAGTTTTCTTATTAAATATTTGGTTCCAATGTAACGTTGACATATATATATATTTTTAATTTTAGAGGTAAAAATCCTTCCCTTATGTGTATTCTCCGAAATTTAACGTGTTTTGTACTGAAGAACAGGGGCGATAATAATTTCAGAACCTTTATTGGAAACGTACAGTAGGAGTAATCTAAATATTGAAGCATTGCTAACTCTAAAACATTTCTTTTCAGATTTCCGTTGAGTAATCTTACATAGGTTGGGTTTGTTGTTCAGTCTTGGTTCTATTAAATCTGTTATTACTCACATTCAGAACACTATGACATATAACCTTTGTGACATACTGCAGAGTGGAGTTGGAGCGGCTGTTCTCACGTACTGCTATCGCTGCACGTGTCAAGACAACACACCTGCAGAGATACATTCTATCCGTGTAGCGTAGTTGGGAGAGCATCTTACTCCGGAGTGAGAGGACGCGGCTTCGTCACGGACAAATTTGTGTTTTCACACCTTTTACTGGTTATGGGATTCGAACTCAAATCTTCCTGCTCCGGAGCGGCTGTTCTCCAAGTATGTGAGTTCTGAATATTCATAACTGCTGCGTTGCGCGTCATGAACTTCAGGTAGTTTTCCTTTTTTTGCAAATTTAGTTTTAAATTTGTTAGGAGTTAAATTTAGTCTTTGTCTCTGCTCTTAGGTATATATGAGGGAGAGAGAGAGAGAGAGAGAGAGTGAATTGTTAAGAATGAATAAAATTTAAAGAATTTTTTTTTATTATTATTATTTTTTAATTTTTGCTTAGAAAAATTCTCGGCTATAAGAAGAAATCCTTCATATAAGAATAATTATAAGAAAAAAAGAGAAAGAAAAGACTTGTACTTAAAATTAAAAGTTTTTAATTTAAGCAAAATTTTAAATCTGTGTTTACTGAAAAACATATGAAAGAACACAGTTTTCAAAAAAATATACCCATACTTATTAAGAAGATACAAATTAAATTTATAATATGCATTTACTAAATGAAGTACATAACTCTTGAGTCTTGAGGTTCATTTCCATTTTCTGAACATAATTTCACAAATAAATATTTGAGTAACAATTCACATTTTTGACATTTTTAATTTACAGGCAGAAGATAAATCACTCCTAAGTATGCGCAAATGCTGTGGTTAGCGATATAGACTACGTAGGAATAAAAACAATAAAGCGTGAGAAACACTGAGACTGAGACAAAAATACAGACCGGATAACGCCGAATGTATACTGATAGCGTGTGCAAGTGACACGCTGCGGAGAGTTGAGTAGAACTAGAACCGCTGTGCTTTAGACAGAGTAACTAGAATCATGTGCCGGAAGCAGCTCAAGGTCACACTCCTCCTTTCGTTCTCCCGCTCGTTACCACAGTAACAGCTGCTGGGAAAGAGATAAACTATGGCTAAGTCCCTTTTCCCACTATACTTGAAGTATAGTGGCAAAGGAACATGTCCGATGGGAGACGCCAGTCGCTTCGGCGGTTGCTCACGTGTTTGGCTGAACAGTTACTTCACTGTTTGTTGCATCCGGTTTGGTAGTAACGAGCTATTTCAAATAGCTGTGTGCACACTATTAACGATCTTCTTCGATTATTTTCTAATGTCAAAACTCGTCATGCTGACAAAAATTCGAACAAATATCGCTCTAGGACAAGCACCAAACGCCAAGTTTTTTAGGTTGAGATTCGAATGACGATGAAAGCGCGAAGATTCAAGTTTTCGAATCTCGAATCTTTTTCAAGATTCGCGAGATTCGAGAATTCGCATGTCCCATTCCTAGTAAAAACCCACGATTACATGCAAAGTTTTCCACATGGTGAATGGATAAATTTTGCTCCTCCTGGCGGGAAAAATGCGCAATATTTTGGATAGGAAATGAGCACAAAATGTTTTCGTTGTTTGTAGTATCGGACAGGAAAGACTTTTTCAAATTAATTATTTAGTAGCGCAGATATTGCTGTAGATATGCGGTAAACATCAACTAATCCCATCTAGTGGCAGATTTGCCCGTTAGCAAAGATTTTAAATTAATTGCAAATCATTTCGCACCAGAAATGCTCTCCGACAAAGAAATAATTTCTTAAATGAGAGTATTAGAAGCAGCGATATCGTGAAAAATAATATAAGACTACGCCACTGGCTAAAAAGATAGACGCTATTTTAAGTAGAAGGTTTATCTTTAAAGGTTTTCCGTAGTGAGAGATATCTGATCACAAAAAAAAAATTTTCAAACGAATTTTCAAAACCGCAGATATTGCTGCGAATACATCACAAATAGATATATACGCTTACGCCTCCTACTGGCAAAACCGTTCTTTGGCAAAAATGAGGAACTATATGCAGAACATTATTCTTTGTAAGCTCAATCCAATGAAAAAATAATTTTTCAAATCGTACTTTTGGAAGCTGAAATATCGTAGAAATCGCCATTGAACCATACGCCCCATAGCGGATAAACTGGGCATTACTTGAAAAAGAATTGTATCAAAAATATAGAAAACATAGAATTTTTTTAATGAAGCAATGATATGGAATAAAACGCATTTTCAATTCGATAGCATCTGCATTTATGCCCTCTAGCGGCAAAGTTATTTACCGGAAGAAAACTCAAAAGCAAAGATCATCATTTTCATATTTCAGTCTTCTCAACGGAAAAGGAATTTTTCAAATTGGACCAATACACTGTTAAAAATGTGGGGGAAGGTTGTACCAAAAAGTGGTGCTACTTCATCTGCACCACTTTCTGAGAAAAGATACAATATCGTGTTTTGTAAACGAAACCCAACAACTTTGTTCAACTTTTCACCCCGTTATAGCAGAGGGTTGCACGCAAGGTTTTTGGGTTCAGGGTTGCACCCATGTTTTTTGGGTTTATTTTGCACCATAGCATGGTGTATCTTTTTAAAAAAAGTGGTGCAGCTGGTGTAGCACCACTTTTTGGTGCAACTTACCACGAAATTTTTAACAGTGTAGTTTCATAGATACGGTGCCCACAGACGGTCGGACGTACAGGCGGACTGACGTAGGGACGGTCGGACGCACAGGCGAACTGACGCTGACGGTCGGACACACAGACGGACGTACAGGCGGACTGACGTAGGGACGGTCGGACGCACAGGCGAACTGACGCTGACGGTCGGACACACAGACGGACGGACAAAGGGATGACATAAGCACATATTTTTTTATAACATTTCCCTTGGTTGCGCAGTTCATTCATAATTATTTTGTTTTATTCTGCACGTTTCATTTTCATCTTAATCTTTTTGTGTACCAATGATGAACGGAATCCTCCAAAGCGTGGGGCAGCTTTACGTACGGAACCGAGGGCAGGTTCCCCGCTTGCCTAGGTTTAAGGGCGGTCGTGTTTTCTTTTATTTTTGTTTTTGTTTTGTTTTTTAGGTGGCTTTCTCACTGGGTTCAAATAAATGGTCACACGACAACTGATCACAGTAAAACTGGCAACCGGACAATTGGCCACAAAGCGCTAGGGGCCGTATAGAAATTGCAGTTTTTTGGCTACTTCACTTACATAATGAAAATGTGATGTTGTGTAAATCCGGTACAGTGGTAGACCAGGTGAATGAGTTTGTGTATTTAGAGAGCATGCTTGATAGAGAGAACAAACTGGATGGTGAAATTAGTAGGCGAGTGAATTCTTCATTGAAAGTCATGGCTGCTTTGGGAGGTTTTCACAGGAATGATGGATTCTCAAGAGAGTCCCGCATGGCTGTGTATGAAAGTGTAATTGTTCCTACTCTGATGTATGGTAGTGAAACCTGGGTAATACACAAGAAACATAGGAGTCGTTTGTGTGCTGGAGAAATGCGTTACTTACGTGGGGGGTGGGGGGGGGGTTGTAGCAAGACACGTTCTGATCATGTGAGGAATGAAGATGTGTTTCAATTATGTAATGCGAAGCAAAATGTTGTTAGCAAGGTGGAGACTAATATGCTTCGGTGGTTTGGACATGCTGCAAGAATGAGTGATGAGATGCTTACTAAGAAATTGTTTTTAGCCCAATTGGCAGGAAGGAAGGCCAAGGAAGCCATGGGTGGATCAGATTCAGGAGTGTCTGCATATGAAAAAAATTATGAGTATGAAATATAAAAGGTCTTGTGAACGTCGTCGTGTGAGGGATGTCAGTGCAGCTCGAGCTGTGTGTCAAGATCGCTGTAAATGGAGAAGTTTTATACGGCAACAGTAAGTAAATAATCAGTTAAAAATTTATCTGGTAGTTTGTATTTCTTTGTGGAACTAACCTCTGAATCTCAGAGAACAGCTTAGCAATGTGTATGGATGTATATAAATCCGCTACAAATATTATTGCCACATATAAATTGATAATTGAACTGGAAACTCCACCAACATAAATAAATTTCTTCATACCAACGGATTTATAGTATGACTAATGCTACGCTCGGAAAAAGGCGTTAAGGTAAGGTGGGATTTTTTTGTTTTTTAATTTTTTTGGACAGGGGAAATTGCAAAGAATTTGTCAGTGCTAAATATTTGCTTTGACAACACAGCCCAGTAAATCAAGGCCAAAACTGGGTCAAACCCGGAACAAATTAGCTAAAAGCTGAATTTTTGCCGGCTGGTAAGACTCATTGGGCTTAGCATTTTCACAAAAGTCCCCACCCCTCCCCTGCTTGCTTCCCCCTTACACCCCCATAAAGGGGGAAATTATAGGTCTAATACCAATCCACTCGTAACTCCCGAAATAATTGGCGTAGAGTGATATATATTTTTTTAATTTATTCCTCTTGATTTGATCTATAAATTTTGTTCTATTCATTTTTACTATATCTCCTATAGTTTGCTGCAATTTTCGAAAACCCGCAAAATAGCACCTTTTTTTTTCCCGACATTTTATCGCTTAATTGCAATTACCGCTTCACAGAGCCAAAATTTCCGAAAAAGGCTCCGAATAAAAGTTTTAGCAAATTTTGTGACCTTTATAACGATGTATTATTTGTCTTAATATATTTTATAGTTTGCCTTCTATTATACCGAAACTGCGAATGCATTGTAGCCCTAAAATGATAAAACATCGGGTAAAACATGCAATAATTTTGCGAGGAGTATAATTTTCAACGATAGGTTAAAAAAAAGAAAGGAAAACTCAGCTTTGCACCTGCAAAAAAGGCACTGACTCTTGCCTGTATGCTTCATACCGAACCTCCAACCCGCCTGAAGTGTTGGGACTAATGATTATTATGCGCAAACGCAATGCTGAATTGAAATATGACAGTCATTTTTTTCCTTTATACATTTGTTATGAAGTATGAATTTAGTTCAATGGACTGCTGCTGTTTCTAAAATTTCAAAATACTTAAAACACACACACACACACATTTTCATTTTCAAATTTTCTAAATGAACTGAGATTAAAATTGCGCAAAACTACAATTTAAAAAGAAAAGGCTGCAAATAAAAGCGGTGATGATTAACTTTATAACTTTTAAAATGATATACATTTTGTCTTACATTGGCTACTGTGGTTCTGAATATCGCACAGTCGTGGCAAAATTATGATAAGTGTCATCGCTCATATCAGGTAGTTTGTGCATGACAGTCCACTGCAACGTCCATACATAGGAGAACATGGGAATAATCCGGCTTTTCGGCGACTGCAGGAAATCCGACATTCTTTCTCACAATTGCATAAAATTAGACATGAAAGTTCATCTGGTGCCCCTGGCAAAGTAGTCGTAATTGGCTTTAGTCTTCCACCCTCTAACTTCAACCCCAGTCGGTGGGGTCAAGTTTGTTCCCTGACCACATTTGAACTTGAAGGTATACCCGCAATAAATGCTGTCGGGCTGCTGCTACTGTAGGTAAAAATTTTGCCAAGTCAAAGTTTGATCTCAGTGATAGTTTCGCAATTGATTTTTTGTAATAAAAGTATCTGGCATCATCTAAATTGTCGCGTTTCCTCAAACCATATAAATCCATCTTTCTCCATTTGGAAGATTTCTTCTTTTGAAGCATTAATTCGGTTGAAAACCGTTGCTTGCGACTGAGCCTCCTGAGAATTTTTTATTAGGTTACCTTCCTTTTGTTTCCCAAGTCCGTAAAGTGCGGACGTTGTATCACATCCTGTAACGGCATGCGTGAATAACAGGCACTTGCGTATATGGCTGTAAATAGATATAAGTTTTTTCAATGCTGTAAAATATTGGAGGATTGCAGCAGCGCCCAGTTTAAGAAAGAACAAAGATTTTGTTTCTTCTAGCGTCAGCGCAATTAATAAGACAATAATGTCTAATCCCTACCTACGGTGACTACAGTAGGGTTTAGTGTTGACATTTCTACAGAGGTTCGAACTATATCTACATCAGCATCGTTATTAGCCGTGAGAATCGTGATATTAATAGCATAGAGGAATTTCTCTTTTAATGCTGCAATCATTCTTTTCTTATTGTGGGGATTAGATAGAAAATCAGTCGGTGCTGGAGTGCACTCCATGTTATTGGTAAATATAATGTTCGCTGACGTCCTTTTAGCAGATCTTGTTTGTTCTTCCTGATTTGTTGTTGGCGTTTCAGGGTATCCACCAAAAACAACGTAGCAATTTGTACCATAATGGACAAATTCAATGTAATACAGTATATACATAATTTTGCACAATTTGATCAAATGTTGTGTGTTTAGGCCAAAAATACTGAATGAAAAAGATAACCACCATCTATTATAACTATTATAATAGCTGCACCAGTAGGTATATTCCCCTGTTCAACAATACCACCAACGAAAGATCTAGTTATGGAGGATTTTGTACCTTTTCGCAGTGACACTTCGTCAAAAAAAGATGGTGGACGAGATATTAGTTCTTATTGACTCCAGCCTGGTAGAGCTTTTGAAACAGCCGCAAAGCCACTTAGCCACGCACAATTTAACGGAAACAATGTCTTTAAAGATGCTTGCGTACTATCTGTCATCTTTATGTTACTGAGGTCTTGAACTGTTGTGTCCTGTAAGCCGAATAGCCTTTTCTCAGGATAAGGGCGATGCCGTTTGCTTACCTGAGGTTTAGAAATGTTTCCAGACTGCAGTCGTGAAACATCAAACTTCTTGTCAACACAGATGTCTGGTGTAATTCATTGAATTCCTTCCATTGCATGAAAACTTTTAACCCATCTAAAGTACGTACGTTCACTTCTGCATTACCAAACACGTACTGCATAAAGGCTTCATTACTCACAGAAGGTAATCCTGCACTAATTAGAGAATTTTTATATTGCTCTGCTTCGTAGCATGAAGAACACATACCCATCGATGATAACAATTGAACTAAATGTTTGGAACCGACTTAAATAAAACGCAATGCTGACTTGAATAGCTGACAGAAATGACCTAGGTCTTACAGCAGATATAATAGCATGGTTTATTACAGTTCGTTTGCAAATAATCCCTGATGTGCTACGTCTTTTTTTTTTTTTTTTTTGTAACCATGTCTGTAAATATTTGCAGCATTTTGGGAACAACATTTAATCAATTCTCTTTGATATCTTTTGTATTCGGATATTTCCTACTGTTGTAAATCATTTTCTGTATGTCCTCTCTAATAATTTCGGCTGCTGCTTCAACAACTCTTCTTCGTTCACAAACTGTATCTTTCTTTCTCTCATTGTACCATTGTTTTTTTTTTTTTTTTTTTTTTTTGGAGGTTTAACGACCACCGTGAGCAACTCAATGGGCTATAAGCAGTCGCCCGTCCCTAATTTATGGTCACTGGTTCCAGGGAAGGGAGAGAGCCAGTGCCGTAAGACAAACACAACATCCATGCCTCACCGGGATTCGAACCCGGACCCCGTTCGGACGAATGATCAGAGGCCATCGCTTAGACCACTGCGCCACCGGGGCGGCCATTGTACCATTGATCAGTCAGCAATTTATGATTAACATCTGTCATACATACAATATTCTTCTTCCCAGAAATGTTTGTACCGCCCAGGTGGCGCTGTGGTCTAAGCGCTGGCTTATGACCATTCGTCCGAGAAGGATCCGGGTTCGAATCCCAGTGAGGCATGGATGTTGTGTTTGTCTCACGGCACTGGTTCTCTCCCTTCCCTGGAACCAGTGACCCTAAATTAGAGACGTGCGACTGCTTATAGCCCATTGAGTTGCTCACGGTGGTTGTTAAACCTTCAACCAAAAAAATAAAAAAAATGTTTGTTATCACTATCCTGTCTTCGAAATGCTGTAACAGTCGCTGCTTCAAATATTTATCAGTAATGGATGTAGAAAGGCCATGATATTTCATGATATTTTATAAATCATTTACGGTGTAGTGCCATTGATCTGTTTTTTGTATGTAGTCTAGTCACACAATAATGAGAAAGCAGTTTCAGTGCTCTGATCTTGTGGCCGACCAGGTGCTGTAAACAGCTTTATTATTCTGAATTTTCTGTAGCACTCGGAATGATATCGTGCTTCAACTTTGATGCTGATGATATACTCGTATCATGTTTAGCCTTAATACTACTTTCTCGCGTGTATTTCCATCTGCAAATCTGATGAACCATAATAGAAGTAACATTCTCTTATTTTTCATGCAAACTGTCTTTTCTTTTCAGGCTAGAATCAGTTATCCTTTTTAAGCCTTTGCGGACAACTACTGATTCTCCCTCACAGAGATGGTTATGACAAATCATGCATTTGTACATTTTTATTCAGTTAGGTAAACTAGTACGGGAATGATTTCAGAATGTGCTTTACTTTTTAGAGGCTAAAAAAACGATCAAGTTACATTTCGTTCTTTGACTCAGTGAATCTCCCGTGCGGACTCCTTACCTACACTGTAAAAAAAATTTCCGTGAATTAACGTAAAATCTTATGGCAGCACAGTTGCCAAAATAATTCCGTTCCGTTAATAAAAATTCTGTTTTTTTACAAAACTTCCGTTTTATAATATTATGTTTTTCCACAAAATATTTCCGTTTTCTGACAGAATTATTACGTTTATTTACAAAAACAGTTTTATAACATTCTGTCTTTTCACAAAGTATTTACGTTTTCTGACAGAATTATTACGTTTTTTTACAAAAACCGTTTTGTGCTATTCAGTATTTTCACAAAATATTTGTGTTTTCTTACAAAATAATTACGTTATTTTACAAAACCTGTTTTATACCATTCCGCATTTTCACAAAATATTTGTGTTTTCTGACAGTTACTATGTATATTTACAAATATTATGTTTTATATTTTATCCAATTATTTATTTTATATTTTATCCAATTATTTTATATTATTATTTTATATTTTATCCAATTATTTATTCCCTGGGCATAATTCTTTACATAGAAACGTTATGTTTAATAACGTTTTCCCACAAATTATTTCTTTCTGATAGAATTATAAATTTAATTACGAAACTTTTATATTATTTCACTTCTCCGTAAAATAATGTTTTCTGACAGATTAGGTCTGGTCTTCGAATTTTTTTTTTTTGAAATATTCTGTTTCCCAATAAAATGTGTATTCAGACAATGTTTCTTTTTATAAATTTTAATTTCCAAATATCATTTTTGTGATATTTAAGTTTCCTTTAAATTACATTGTTTTTTACATAATTTCTTTGCACACATTATGGTCGAAACGAGTATCATACTTGTATAATATTGTATGTAAGAAAACACCCAAAAACATTTCGCATGGAACATGTATTTACGCAGAACCAGGCGAATATAAGGTGTGAAAACTTAAATAGGCAAAGTACCTCAATTATATTTTATTTCTATAAACTGTTTATGTAAGTAGTATTTGTTTTCAGCAGGCAAATTTTGTTTTGTACAATGTTTTGGTTTATACTTACCACACATATTTTTTTATACTCACCACAAAATTTTTCCTTTGTAATTAATATTTTAGTCAGTTCTGTTTATGTAAATAGTATTTACATTTCTGGCAACAAAACGTCCTACAGGAATTCTTATTTAAAAAGAACTGGCAGGTTTTTTCACAAAATATTTTTTTGTTAGAAGATCTGTTTTATAAAACCGTTGTTTACAAATAGTTTTTGCAGGAATATTTCAGATTTTCATTTTTAGAAACCACCTTATACAAACAGTACAAATACCACATGTTAATGGTCAATGTGTTCTGTTTACGAAATGACAGTATGATCAATAGCAGATCTGTACTTTTTCTTGTTGCCGTCACTCATATGTTTAGTATCTTTTAGCACCAGCTTATGTGTATAAAATTTTTTGTCATTGTTTCAGCAGAATTTTGGAAGAATATTGTAGAATTAAAAAAAACAAACAAAAAACTGCCTGTTCTTAACACTTCAATGAATGGCTTTTGGGTTTTCTTCTGAATCTATGTTCCAAGTTATAAACATGGCTGTTGTATAAATCAACATGTAATTTTAATGGAATGAAAAGATTTCATAGGAGTAGAAATCGGTCATGGCAACTATGTAAGCATAAAAAAAAACAAAAAAACTTCAAGTGTTTTGGTAGGAATTTAATGTTCCAGAGTTTTATTTTCCTGCACAGTAAAATGCTAGGACACAACAATAATAAACAAATGAAACATTAATTACAAATTGTAATTACCCACAGCTCGCTGTTTTCAAAGACGTTGTTAGCCAGCTAACATTTCTTAGGTATATTTGAATTTCTCCAAAACCACCAGATTATTCAAAGCTAGCTGGTATGATTAACAGCTTGTATCAAGCTGAAAGCTCTGTAAATGCCTACATGTGTTTACACTAAGACTAGAAATTACCATTGCTTATAAACAGGAAAGATAAATGTAGATACATTTTGTAATTGTGATTTTCAACACTACATCTGTTAATGCTACTGTATCATATAGGAGTGCTAGCATTTTCCTTGCATTACTAGTAGTTAGAAAAAAAAAAAGATCAAAGCTAATTACTGCAGTTTTCATAGAATATTAATGAGATTTGACCATTAACATAAAGATGGATGATTTTAGAGGAGCATTCGTGCTCTTTTAAACCTTCAGTATTAACATTAACGTCTGTCATGATATTTGTTCTATAATTATTCTTATACCAAAATGCAAATACGTATGTCAGATTTCAAAGATTCAGCAAACTACATTTAATGATATGTGCCCCACTTTATTTCCGATTATGTACAGAAAAAAAAATGCTTCAATTTCATTTCTAAAACTGGACTAAATTTGAAAAATTGTTTCAACAATGTTTTTATCTTTTCTTCAAGTTGCAACACCCTAGGTGCTATTGCAGGCTGCTGCACCTTCTTTTTTGGAACTTTCGTTCTCCTCCGAGGGTTTATGTTTGCAAAGCACCCTGAAAAACAGAAAATGCAAAGAATTAGTATTAAACACATAGCATTAAATATTGTGCAAAGTAGGGTAATGATACATATAACTGTTGTGTACATTTGGTTAAACATTAAAATCATTAATATTCTTGATGATTATGAAATTGCAATATCATATCATATCTCAAAATATATGTATGCACCAAAGAAAACTTAGTAAGGCTCGTGATGATAATGGATAAACAAATTTAAATAAATAAATTACGCTGCCGCAATATCCCCAAAACAAAAATAGACTAGTTTGTTTAAAAAAAAAAAAAATGACCTGTCAATGGGATTGTATGAGATGTCACTAAACAAAACACAAAAATTGCACATATTATCCTAGAATCACTGAACACAAGAGCAAATGTGACTCAGAAATTGGATGAGAAAGCTGACCAGCTGTATTTATTTATTTGCAGCTGAGGCCTCTTGCCTGGCTGAAAAGAACTTTTTTTGTTTCACAGAATTTCTTTAACAGACGAATTTGAGCATTAATTTTAACACATCACACCCGAGAAGGCCAAAAGAGGTTTACACCCAAGTGAACTTTGAAGGGACTCATATTTCACAAGCTACACCATTGATTAGTTCCTTCACTTAATTTACATTCATTTTGGAAATATTTTTCACCGAAATAAATTATCACAAAAGCATGGGATAACTACTCTTTTCACAACTACCAAATTTACACCAATATACCAAATTTATATAGAAATGCCTTGTAATTATTCACTCATATTTATTAACAGGCTTTGAAAACAATCACATTTCTAACCCCCCACCTCCCCCAGCTTTAATATACCACTCCGTCCACATGAATACATCACACATCTTTACACTTTGGCCAATAAGAAAAAAATAACAGATACAGAATTTTTGAAAGACAGTAATGCATTACATTACCTCTTCTTCTAGCTTTGCAAATTTCTAAATTTTCTACCCCAAATCCTCTTAACATAAGTACCTTCTCTTTCTCTATTTCAACATTTTGATTTAAAACTCCAATTTAAAAATTTAGCATAGCCTTTCGGGGCATCTGATGGGTCAAACAGAAAAGAACATTCTTAGCAATTCCTCTTTCATTCTTCCTTCACAAAGACATACAAAAAATAGGAAAAAAATGTATTCAACACTTGCTCAACATCAGAAACTCATTGACTTGAATTTTTTTTCTTCTATCAGGCAAAATGTATCATGTTTCATATCTGAAACAATCATTTGATGTTTCTGAATATTTCTGTTTCACGCGTTATGTTCTGTGAAGGTTCAACTGGCTGATACGTAGCGTCCGACAGTGAAAATTATTTGTGTCAATTGATCATTATAGTTAAAAAATACATATTAATGCTTACCACTTGAGAATTACCCCGCTTTCCTTCATTGTCAGCGAAGGAAAGCGGGGTAGTTCGCAAGTGGTAAGCATTAATACGCTTAATATGTATTTTTTAATTGACACACAAATAATTTTCACAGTCGGACATTACGTATCAGCCAGTCAAACTTTCATAGGACATAACGCGTAAAACAGAAATATTCAGAAACATCAAATGATTGTTTCAGATACTATATATGTTCCACGTATAATGGCATGATTTGGTTAATACCATAATGTGCAACTAGAAAGTATCATGTTTCATCAGAATTATAAAATAGCAATCAAACATTCTATTTGGAATTTCCGCTTCCTGCTCTTTTCTTTTTCTGCACATGGAGATGGGCCTTTATTGTTTATGAAGAATTTTGATGGCCAAAGGAAAAAAAGGAAATATTTAAGGTTTTACCTTTCTGGTGCACTCAACTCATCGGTGAATGTGGAGAAGTCATGTTGAAAACCGTCCAAGAAGACGTCAAGGAAAATGGGATGTCATTAGACCTCAGAACAATGATGCACAACCTATGTCTCAGGACGGGTGTCGCGTTGGCCCGCCATCACGACACTACCAAAACTAAATTTTTCGTAATCGTACGCCAAATTATTTTCTTCCATGCTGAACGCTGAAGTTCAAACCTGCACATGTGCTGCGTAATGGTTCGGAGAATGGCCAGTCCAGCGCTGATGCTCCTTTTGTTTACTTTGTTCCCATTGGCTGTTGATCTTCTAGCAGTGCTTGTTTGTTCTCGGTCGACACTAAAGTGGATGGCGTACAGGTATTGTGACGTAACATCATTCGTTCCACTGATTCCACATTAACTGGTACTCCTTGTTATGGTGACTTGCACTTTTGAGCGAGGCCTTTCCCTCTGCTTTTCCAGTTAGTATGGATAAATGCTGATGGTTTTCTTTACTGGAATACCTTTTCTGATGATTGATTTCTTGCAACAACCACCTTAACCCCCACCCCACCCCCACGCAGTCTATTTTGAATTTAAACCACTTTTTTAGCTTCCTACGTCACTCAAACGCATGTGGTTTCTACTTTATTTTGTGCACCGTTTGGACTTTTTTTTTTCTTTAGAGAAAAATGCATGCTTCTCTTATAATCTAATTTTATTTCTATCAGAACCAAATTTTGTCTCCTTGTTCTGGATTTTTCCAGAGGGGCGGAGCAAACTTCCTCCAGTTCTTGCTGTTTCATGCATTTACAGCTTTTCGCTTACTATCTTTATTTTTAAGGCTATTTTGCTTTGGGTGTTGGAGGTTTTTATTTTTGTAGCCTTTTATATCTGAGAAAAGTCCCTCAATTCACTGTTTAATTTACTTCTGGAGCACATAGATTTTTATTTAGTGCATCTGCATCATTTTGCATAGAAATGCAGAATTTATCGAAAATAATTACTGAAATGAAAATCTTTTTGGTGCTTGTGTATGTTTAAAGACCAGGAATATGCTGTCCAATTTAATTAATTCTAAATAAATTAGTGCGCAATTCCTAGCAAAAATAGTTTTTTCAGCACGAGTTTGTGCGAAAAATCCAGATTTTGCTCCGAGTTTTCCTAAGCTTTGAAAAGAGCTAAGAAAAGCACTTTTTATTGGGGAGTTTAAACTCCTCTAAAGGCAGAGAAGCCTACTTATTAAGGCAGCATACCTATTTTATGAATTTATCCTTCCGTAGTGCAATGGAGGAAAGACTTCTTGAGAACCTAGCACTTTTTATAGCAAAGCTTACCCACTGTACTTAGGCAACAGTTGACCTTTTAACTCGTCTCTTCAATTAATATTCAAAGAGAACAATCTTTATTATTCTAAGTGCAATGATAGAAAGGGCAGAGGACCCACTTTTTGCCGAAGCACGATGGGCGACCTTCCTTTTAAATCTAAAAGCCTGCTGAAATATTATAATTACTAAACATCCACGAAGATTCCAAGTTCTGATGTCTCCTGACTTCAAGTGCTTCGCGAGCGGCGAACTGAACGAATAGCAGTTCCGAATGATGTGATGCCATGCTGTCTGGACCGGAGGAAGTCGTATTTGATCGAGCCTTAATGTGCGGCACTGCTGTCGCGCGTGATGTCATAGCAGGGTTCTTAACATTTCAAACAAAACAGTATTGCTCGTATGTGTGAACCTTGTTTTTGACGGAGTTTACACATTCATTCGTTTATCATCTAGGATTATTTAAAAGCAAGTTCACAAACAGTTTGTTATGTTGTTATCTTCATAGATTATTAACCAAAAGTTCATAAAAGGCAAGTTTTTTTTTCAATTCATAGGCTCCCAACATAATTCATGCATTCATTTCTTAACAGGTTTATATATCAACTACATTTCAAACTAGGAGTTGCAAATAATAAGTTAGGTTTTTGCATCTAAACATAGTTATTCCATTTTTAATATCTACAGACCAAGCCACACAAGTCTGGGTGGGCTTTTATTAGAGCACCGCGAGATTTGTTACTCAGTGTTCATGCAAGTTTGCTTTAAACCTTTTTGTTTCATTTGATACGTATTTAAGGTTAAGCAGCTATAACTTTTGGAAAAGTGTTTGATATTCCACACCTATCCCCCAACCGACAGACGAATTCATGTCATTGGGTTATTTGTATTTGGTAGTTTGTTTTTTTGGGAAGTGTTTCACATGACTTTACTGTTTTTGTATCAGTTTACATTTCAGCGTTGGAGGGGGTTTTTTTGTGTCGTCTCCACGGTAAGCAGAGTGATCAGGAACAATGCTCGCTGAAAGGCTTATGACGGCATTCCCTCTTGGCTTGCTGTATGGGCCGGAATTCAGGGAAACATTTACTATTAGGGAGACAGTACTGAATTCATGGGGGAGAGGGTGGACCTCGAAGCAACTTTTTCTTGTGCTATTTTACTTAATTTCTTTTCCATTAATGCTTAAAAAAATAAAAAAAAATTGACCTATGAATTTCCCCTTCCAACACATTTTTATTTGCACACCTGGCAGACAACTGGATTTCTTATTTGCAAGCCCAGACCAATAACTTTGATAACCATTTTATCTTGTCAATGACATTTTGCAAGTACTAATAATGATAAAATTAAAGTAACATTGAAATTTTATTTTTTAATGGAGTCTGTGGTACTGGAAAAGCTGTAAAAAAATTTAAGTGGGTTTATTTACCTTTATTAATGCAATGTAAAATAAATAACTGTTGTGGAGGGAAGTGGAAATTTTTAACTTCTACTTAATTTGCTTTTTGGTTAGGAATTCTTGCCCTGTGGCTACAAGAATACAAACAGGAGATTTTCCTTACAAGTGCTGCCATTTCTGAGGCACATTTATAGCTAAGAACACAAAGTGGAAATATGTTTTGCATGACTAACACTAAAAATTTTCAAAACCAATGTTTCCTCCACAACAATTTTAAAATTTATGTTTTATCAATTATTAGTGGAGGTACCCAGCATTGTCCAGGATAGACAAAGTTTGTTTTTGAGCACTTCAAAATTATTCACCATGCTGAATCACAAAGCAGTACTTTATTTGCACCTGCCGTTCAGACACCTTATCACAATTTATAATGGCCGTTCTGAGCCCTAAAAACTCAAAATAGCAAACATGTACAATACACTTCGTGCACATCGCTTTCAGCTTTCTAGTGTAGATAAGGCACTTTCTAGCAAATCACTTAGAAAACCATCAAGAATGATGCATAACCATTTGGACTCTTTCCCGTATGCCTGTACCATGGACACTTGCGAGCAGTGAGGCGTCACCTGATGACTGTTGCTCTGACATGGAGCAAAACTTCAGCAGCCGACTTTCACCCAGTCTATAGAGGGCCTCATAAAAACACATTTGACCCCCTTAGGGATGGAATTTCTAAAAATCGTCCCACCTGTTTTTTAATCTGGGTGATGAAGAGTTTGTATGCTAATTTTGGTGTAAATCCATCAAACCGCTTATGAACATATGCGGAACAAACATATTGTTTATCTACATTTTATCGTTGATGTCTTTCGGAAGCAAGTAGCCCAATGCCCCAGTGGCGGACTTAAAACTTTGGAAAAGAAGAACTATTGCATGCATGAACAAACTCACCTTGAATAATGGTTTCATTAGATGAACAAAACTATTATTTAATAAAATAACGTAATAGGAGCACTATACACATAACATATTGAGGGTTCATTTCTTTTTAAAGCTTGCATTATTGCAACTGCTGATGAACAACTTACGTTCGGTTGCCACTTAGCTTATAGATTTTTTTTTTTTTTTTTTTTTTGATTTGAGGTTTAACGACCACCGTGAGCAACTCAATGGGCTATAAGCAGTCGCCCGTCCCTAATTTAGGATAACTGGTTCCAGGGAAGGGAGAGAGCCAGTGCCGTAAGACAAACACAACATCCATGCCTCACCGGGATTCGAACCCCGACCCCTTTCAGACGAATGATCAGAGGCCATCACCTTAGACCACTGCGCCACCGGGGCGGCTGTATAGAGTTCATATGATGAACCACGCACTCGACGCAAAGAGAATTTCAAAACAATTCTTTCTCTTCCTCTCATGTGTGGACTTTTTTTAACTTTTCGACTACTGCGAAGTGCGCAGTATCTTTCCTTGTGTTTTCAACAAAACATACTTTAACTTTTATATATATAGAAATAAATAATTTCAGAGAATAACATGTGTTTTTGAATTAGTAGTAGCATCACTTTTGAGAATATTTTTGTGTTGTAAAATTTAGAAAATTATTAAGTGTTGTGCAGGGGAAATCATACTTTTAAACATGTCTTTCTTATACTTCATAACATTTTGCAGCATTTTTTCAACTGAAAAATATATTCAATCTCATACAATAAAAAGTTAAACAAGAATTTTAAATTTAAATATTAATAAATATTGAACCTTTCACTGTATTACCTGAGCCCAGATCGACTCCATTTTCTAGTTTCTTCAGGTCATTAATAAGGGGATCAAATTAAATGTTTACCAAATTAAACTCTGAACCCCTAGCACTGTACTCCAAAAAATAAAAAAAATAATGAATATCAAAAGTACTTTTGAGATACTAAATGATGATAGATCAAAAAACTAAATTTGAGTCACTAAAATAATAATGGTATCTACTGTTTTAGTAATGCCTGTATTTTAAATACTATTGCTATACCGAATTTAGTAAATGTTTACCAAATGTGCAACACTAAATTTACACGACAATGCTGAAAAAAGAAAGTTTTTGTTGTTGCAATAAACACTTTGTCAAAATAAAAAAATAAAAAAATAAAAAATATTACATCAAATTATTATTTAGCTAGCATACACTGAAGAGCAATTGAATTAGAGATACCTGTCTAGTAACGTGTAGCACCACCTTTCGACCTGATGACGGCGGCGATTCGTCTCGGCATGGACTCTACAAGACACCTGAAGCTTTGGGAAGCCATACGGATTCACGACCAGTGAACAAGCTCCCACAGTTCACGAAGATTTCATGAGGGGGGGGGGTCAGAGCCTCGAACATCTCTCTCGATGGTATCCCAGATGTGCTCGATGGGATTTATGTCAGGTGACCTAGCTGGCCAAGGAAGCGAGGTCACGTCGGTGGAGTGTTCATCCAACCATTCGGATACAATTTGGGACCGATAGCATGATGCATTGTCTTGTTGCAGGATGAGGTCCCCAGCGGGATCTTGAAGACTCACAAATGGGAGCAAATGATCGTCCAGGATATCCCAGTAACGTTGATCTGTGAGGGACGATGTCGCATGTACCAGGGGTTCCATTTCAGTCCACGTAAACAGTGCCCAGACGAGAATGCCACCCCCATAGCTTGAAGAGTACCCTGCTGGCAAGAAGGATCCATCGCTTCATGTGATTTGCACCGTACTCGTATTCTGCCATTCGCATGTACTAACGTGATACTGCGTCGGACTCTTACTGATTTCCGTCGCATCACTCCTTATATTGTCGGATCGTTGTATAAGTCATGTCGTTTCCGTTTATAGGGCCACCCACAGCACCACATTTGCATAACGCCAGCTGTCTCTAATCCAATTGCTCTTCGGTGTAATTATAAGCCCCGCCCCCAAACAAATTTCAGGTGGTGATGCATTGGAATGTGAAACTTCGGGCAATCCCTGGGAAACGTTCGATGAGTACAAGGAACAACATTTTAGCGAGTGGAAAGTAGAATTACCACAGGACAAGACTGAAAGAATGTACCAATCAGGGAAAAACGTAAAAGAGGACTGACAGTAAAATAAAAAAAAAACCTTACTAATTCAATTATTTCTTATTTCACGTTTATTATGTGATTTTATTTTTAATAATTAGTGAGACTAATTTTTATATCATGATTATTATAATAAAACTAGCACATTAAAAGTTTAGTTTTCATTGTATTAGCTTAACACCTATAACTACAAGTATTTACAGGTAACTGCAGGCAGGCATGTGGGTATTACTACTCAGGGTTAGAATAAGATCTACTGGCCCAGTGGACCACTAGAATTGGCAAACCACTGGTCCACCAAAATGCCTACTGGTCTGTAAAAAAATAATGAAATTTTTTTTTACGACATTTACAATATATGTAGAAAATAATGTATCATTTCAATGGAATTATATCCAATATTTGTTTTTAAACCTGTCATTAGTTTGCAGCCTAAAAAAAACCATACAGCAAGGTAAAAAAAAAACAACAGAAATTCATTTTTTAACTTGTGACAAATTTGAAAAAAAAAAAAAAAAACTTCCTGGCCATCTGGGCCAGTAAAATCAATAGTTCAATGGTCTGATGGAAGTTTTACTGGCCAATGACGACCACTGGATAATTCGAACGCTGCTACTGTTATTTTTTGGTCAGAAAAAGAACTTTAGATTTAGTCATGAATTATTAATTTTAATTTCAGTTCCAATATCATAAGAACAACATAATTATGATTACATTTTTCCCGTTTTAAAAGTATGTAGTCTTACGTTTGGTAAATATTATTTTGCTTACAAATGATAAAAGAGACTAACAAGTCAATATCAGGTTATTGATCTTAAATTAGATATCATCTAAAATTTGGGGAACATTTAGTATTTTTGGGAGACACAGTTTTTTACTGTCCAATAATTAAGAAAATGATGAGAAGTTAATATCTGGTTATCACTTTATCATTATTACGTGGTCTAAAATTTGGTGAACATTTACTATTTTTGGGAAACAAAAGTTTCTTTAGTGGTGAATAATATACAGTAACAAGTAAATATCTAGTAAACACTTTAAAAATTAAATATGGTCTAAAATTTGATGAACATTTATACTATTTTGGGGAAACGAAAGTATTTTTTTGTTGCATATGTGGCATGAATATTGCTTCATGCCCATAAAAATCAAAATCCACCTGTCTGCATAACAGAACTAATTGCATTAGTTCCATTTCTGATCTGAACCAAGGATACATAAATTTCATGTGCAATACACTCCCATAATTTTATGCTTTTTTTTTTTCCAAACCCAAGGGGGTTTGCTGTTTCAAAACTGTTCTGATACAGCAGAATTTTCAAATTTTCTGATTCATGAAAAAACCTAGCACCTTTGAAAATGGCCCCATCTGTGAAGTTTGATAAAACTCCTTCAGAACACAGAAGTGGAGATTTGATTTGCTTTTCTACAGAAGCATTTTGTATTAAAACTGCCAGACTTTTTAAGATTGGCACGCAGTAGAAAGTAGATGTTTTATTATCACCATTTCTGCCTAAATCCATGGCAACAGGATGAACATAACTGAAATTTTGCTCAAAATATTTTTTCGTCAAATAGTCACAAGCAAACCTTTATTTGAGCATGCTTGATTCAGAAAATCGTGCTTTTGTTCTTTTTGGAGAACTTCAGTAATCTGAAATTCATTAACTTGATTACTTTTTTGCAACAGACTGCTTATGAACTGCATAATATTCTCCTGATTTATTTCATGAATATTCAGCATTTCAGTAATGATCACATCGACAACAAAAGAAGGTAAATAAAATTTGGCCAGTAGCCTTAAACAAAACAAAGCAACTGATGTGTTCATGTCTAAGGCTGAAATTTTACTGTTTGTACTGCTACTCAGTTCATTTACATTCTCCTTATTTAGGTTACTCTCACTGTTAACATCTTCACAAGGTTGCAACGGTTCGTTGTTCTTGAATTTATCGGCTGTCAGAAACCTTGTTGTATGCTTTCGAGACAAGTGCAATTAAAATGTCAACTTGTTACTAAATTTACCAATGTGGTAAATGTAATTTAACGTCCTAAATTATTTAGTCGGGAAAAGTTTACTGTGTGGGGAGAGTGCGACATAAAATTTTTTAAGCATGCGAAATAATGGGGCAAGCTGCAAAAATACAGTAATTTAAAAGAATGTGAAAGAATTTCACCGAAGTATTTACCTGGAGTACGATGGTGTGTAGCAGTTGGTGAGGGAGGAGGCTTAAGCGATGTTAACGGCGACGACGTGAAGCTTCCGTGTTTTGATAGGGAGCAGAAGTTCGTACTGAATGCCCAGAAGAATACAATAAAAGTAGAGTGTATTCTTCGGAAGAGTGTGATGCGTGCTGTAATCCGGCGCAAGTGGAAATAGTTCAAAAACTGTTTTTTTTTTTTTTTTTTTGAGAAAGAAATGTGCGGAATGTCATTATTAGTTTCACAATGTATCCGAATGGAAACAAATGAAGGAATGTAAATGTTTTCATGTACAACAGAAGTGTTGAGTAAGAACTTTTGGTTCCGGTTGAATTTCAAGTTTTAGTTATGGTTTCAAAGATGTACAGGGGTAGTTGATTTCTTCAAGTACTTCATTTGTAGTTGTGCTCTTATTCCGTATAGTGTAGCTAATATTTTTGCGCCCTGAAACGGATATTTTTGAAAATAAAGGAGTTTCTTCAGTTTAGATATCATAGTATAGCAGGGAGGTCAAGAGTTTATTGTATTTTGCTGGATAATGAAATTTTAAGCCCTGACGAAATCTGAAATGAAGTATGGAGACTTTGGAAAGAGCCACTCACACCGTTGAAAAAGCTACCAATACCGCAGTTTACAATGCTGTGTAAAGTCGACCTGTTACTAAATTTACCAATGTTTTACTACACTGCTCATAAGGACGTGGAACTTAATCTTGTCTTTTTATGTGTAGTTGAATATGTGAAATTAAGGAAGCTCAGTCTGCATTCTGTTACTGACATGTTTGAATGGGGCAGGCTATTTTTAAGTCTGAGTAGTACACAATGGTGTAAGTTTCAGATGGTCATGTGAAGTATGTGTCTTCAAAGATGAAAATTTAGCAAATGTTCTAGAGCATGTTATGAAACCACAAGGAAACTGCACCCCTAGTAATGTTTTTGTGTATTTTTATGAGTTGCATAGGACTTAAGTCTCAAAAAAAAGGATTTGCACATTTTACACTGGAAATTTGAAGATCCATTTGAATTCATGGTATGATACTTCCAGTGAAATAATGTCAGTTCTGCAAAAAAAAAAAAAAAAGTGGGAGTTTTAGCATTTTTTATACATATGTAGAGAAACAAAAAAATACAAATTTTAGTTTCATAGCATTCTAGACCGGTCGGTGCCTTTAATTCATTTTTTAGCGATTCTTTTTAACTCTGACTGGTCATACTCCGAGTTATGTATCTCTTTGTTTAATGGGTGCAGTGCCATACTCCGAGTTACGCATCTCTTCGTTTTATTGACCCGCAGTGCCATCGAATTGGTTTCTGATTTGGAAAGTTCGTGATAGGGATACTTAAGACTTGGCCTATAAATCAATAGATAAGTTGTTTCACCGTTAAATATCGAACCTAAATTAGATTTTTAATATAGCTGATGCAGAACTTCGAGGAAAATCATTGTTTTGGAAAATATCGCTTACGGTCCGATAAGTTAGAATATCGGTAAAAAAAATTTTTTCAGATATTTCACAAATGTGCTGGATTTGTTTTACATTACAAATGCTTTCATGTGAAATGTCCTGAAAACAAATCTTCAGTCTTCGTCATTCCAAAGTCTCTTCAATCCTAATAGGAACAGAACGAATTTTGCAGGGATTTAGATTTTCAGTAAAAATTAAACAAGGGGCTCCTACCACTGCATCACCATAACTGCAAATCGATACAAAAAAAAAAAATAGCTAGAACATATAGGCTAAACTTTTTACAAAAAGTAAGTTAAATTGGATGGGGGAGGGCGCGGGGGGGACCAAAACAGTATGCCTTATGAGCCTTTGGAAACTTGTATCTGCTGGATGGTTAAATTTTCAGGGTTGTTTAACTAAAAAATTTCTGACAATTTGCCGATTCTAATTACTTCTCACCACGTTTCTGATTGGTAATTCTTTACATTACCAATGCGATAAAAAAAAAAAAAAATGCGAAGGATTGCGATATTTCGCTATGTGTATCTGTACTACACAAAACCTTAGGGCCAGAGGGTTTCTGATTCGAAAATTTGGTATTGGGAGTTGCCTGTTGGCGTTTCAATTAGGCGGATCGGTTTGGTCAGGCAACGTTCCCTATTGAAATTTCGTCCTGTTCATGAAATTTTAAGTTATTTTTCTAATGTAACTTACAATTTGGAAGGTTTACCAAAATACCTTATATATGTGAATTAAAATATCATACCAAAACAGTTTGGTAAACAGCCCCGTACTGTGTAAATGATGGATTTTGAAGATGTTAGTATAACACACACAATTTCAAATATACTACAGAGCAGCGCACATATCTGAAATCAATTAACTGCAGTTGATTTAAATCATAATGAAACAGAAAAATGTACTTACCAGAAAAGTTTTGTGCTACACGTGTTGTTTGCATTCACGATTTCACGTTGATCGTTGTTTTCGTAGTGGAGTCAAACTGCGCATGCGCGTAACGCTATAAACCATTGCCAGATCTTTCTGACAAATTTTTTGTGAATTTACAAACATTTTAACACAATGTTCGAAAGTTTTACTGAAATTCCAGGAAAAACACAGATCAGCTGAAAAAACAGATTTTTTATGTAAAATCACAGAAAAAAAGTAATGTGAATTTCAGGGTTTTTTTTACAGTGTATCCGATAACTTAATTCCTTATGCTTTGTGACATATGTGTGGACTGTGGGGGAATTTTAGGAATGCATTTTGTTCTCCCTATGTGTTAAATAAATAAACCAATTGCGTGAGTCAGCGCTTTTTATCTCTCTCTCTATCAGTACCATGGTCTTTCCGCGACGCAAATTCTTCGCAACAGAAGTGCTTAAGGCAGACATGGTTTAGATACATTGTAAGCGAAACTATATGTTGCTGTAAGACAAATAATATATCGTTGTAAAGGTCATAAAATTTGCTAAAACTTTTATTCGGAGCCTTTTTCGGAAATTTTGGCTCTGTGAAGCGGTAATTGCAATTAATCGGTAAAATGTCGAGAAAAAAAGGTGCTATTTTGCGGGTTTTCGAAAATTGCAGCAAAACTATAGGAGATATAGTAAAAATGAAGAGAACAAAATTTATGGATCATATCAAGAGGAATAAATTAAAACAAAAAGCCTACGCCAATTATTTCGGGAGTTATGAGTGGATTAGTATTAGACCTAATTTCCCTCCTTTATGGGGGTGTAGAGGGGAAGCAAGCGGGGGAGGGGGAGGACTTTTGGGAAAATGCTAAGCCCAATGAGTTCTACCAGCCTGCAAAAATTCAGCTTTTAGCTAATTTATTCCGGGTCAAGTCCTTTCTTTACTGGACTAACATACACGTGACCTCATTCTTCAGGAGAACAGCGATTTTCGAAGCAGTGAAATTTCCAGCTTTTTTTACTCAGTTACAGAGCATTGCTTATAGGACCCTAGGCCGACCCTCCTAACAGTATTGTGCTCATTCTACATGAAAGTGGACACGAAGGGGGTGAGGGGGCAATGTTTAAACTGTCCCCCAACGCTTTTGCGGCCAGTTGTCCGTTCCGCCTTTTAGTTCAAAATATACTTTATTGGCAAAAACATAGGGAATACAGGCGTACCACATATGGCAAAATAAACAACAAAACAATGAGCGATACTGATGAAATTTTACAGGTGAATGTGATACGACAGTCAACTAAGGATGACAAAATGTTAAAATCGTTAAGAAGGAACAATATATGCTTGAGGAAGATGATGCACGAGCAAAAGTAATGATTAATTAATAAAGCATGTGATGACGTGCAGAGTGAAAGCAGAGCACAAAACAACAGGTAAATATATTTATAAGAACATGGCTGTACAACGCAGTGCACAAAAAGAAGGGAACATGTAAAACACAACAAAAGCATATATTAACTCATAAAAATCTCTTTATTTCTTATAAAAATAAGGTACGAAGTAAAAAGAAAAAATTCGTACACAGCAATTACTCATGTAAGGAAAAACATAAAAGCACTATGATTTTTTATGCAAAGCAATCTGCGGCTACTTTTCCTAAACTTCTTACCCAAACCACAAAAAGTGAGACTGTATGTATTTTATATGCCTTAGGCGCGCACACAATATAACATTTCTATTTTTCCCAGTCTAAGTTTCAAAATCGCAAACTGACAGACAAAGACGAACATGTCATTTTTTTGGCACTCACATATTTTGTCAGTAAAGGTTAGTAAAAAAAACAACAACAGAAATACTAATAATTATTTCAACGGTGTTGCTGAATTATTTACAAAACACGTAAAGATTTCCAAATCCGAACTTTTAAACCAGCAATATAATTACACGATCAAGACAGCAGAAATCATTCGGAAAATAATACATTTCTCCTAACTGAAGTTCTTTTAAGATAACGACAGCGATTTTTTCGCAGTCATGGAATCCGATAATGCTGGTAAACATGTAAACACTGTGATTAAAAACAGATGGTTTTGCCATCACGCAAGACCAAACTTCGAGCCTCACCCAAATGAATGGCCTTTCAATAGCGAATAGGACAACATTTCATGCTTTTTGCTCATTGTTGGCCTTTTATTATGATTGATGAATTACAGAACTAATGTTCGGAACACAATCACGGCTTGAGCTCTTGAGGTCCCAATGTTCTGTTAAAAAATAACCTCAATTAGCCCAAATGATGACGAATGAGTTTTCATCGAAGTCGTCATTTATTTTCTCCGACACTGACGTCAATGACCCGTCCAGTAGTACCCCGGAGCGATCAAAAACTAGTTGAAACTCAAACTTTCGTCGTCATCACCGTTCATTATTATTGTCATTATGGCGTCGCCGTAAACAGAAATGTGTTATTTAGGTTTGATTTATGGCGAAAACCGTACGGCATTTTGAGCTACGTATTTGGAGAAAAGGGAACCTTGTAATTTATTTCGCTTGCTACACAGTAATATAACTACAGGAAACAAGCTGAATTATGCAGTACTTTGGAATTAAAAATCGGAATTGATTTCTAGGATGCATTTGTAATGAACTGTTAAGTCCTCTAAATAATGTGTTTCAAGAAATCAAAGAGAAAGTCAAAAACAAAGTGATTTCCATAATCGCCCTTTAACAGCATACGAGAGAAAGTTGCATTAATGTCGGCATTGGTAGCATTTCTTTTTTAGTCTCAGGGTGGGATGTCGGTTCGATCAATTTACGAAATGGTCTAATGAAGTAAACATTGAGTTCTACAAAGTGGCCTGTCTAAAATTTGTGTCAGATAAAATCAATTTGTATTATGAATTTTGAAATCTTTATTAAAATAACATCAAATAGCTCCCAACAAAGGAATTCATACATAGAGACCGGCAGTTAAATAGACTTGGCATACTACTGCCTCCGCGAGGAATTTTATTGGGAACTAAGGTTACGACTTCCAAAATACTTCCCTTCTGCAGCAATACACGAATTTCAGCTCTGTTTTCAGCTATCGAAACAGTTCTTGAAGTCATTTTGATGTAATATGTTTAAAACGGTTAGCTAAAAACTCCTACACTTTCTTCTACACCTAGGAAAACTTCGCCATCGCGGAGAACTCTTACATCGGTAAACTCCTACAGTTTCTTCAACCACTAGGAAAACTGCTACTCGTGGAAAACTCCTACACCGGTAAATTCTTCCTTAACTTCCTGGTAAACTCTTTCGGCAACACCTTCTTCTAACGCTAAGAAAATTGCTACATCACGGATAACTCCCATTTCGGTAAACTTCTACACTTTCTTCTGTAACTAGGAAAGCTGCTACACCGCGGGAAATTCCTTCACCAGAAAACTCCCACACCGGTAAACACCTACACTTTCTTCTGTTGCTAGGAGAACTGCTACACCGGAAACTCCCACACTTTCTTCTGCTGCTGGGAGAACTGCTACACCGGAAACTCCCACTCTTTCTTCTACTGCTGGGAAAACTGCTGCACCAGAAAACTCACAGAACAGTAAAATCCTACATCTTCTCATACAACGGTATGTAGAAAATGGTAAAACTATACTAGCAATCCAATTTATTGGCGTATGGATATATAAATAAGCGTTTTCAAGCTTTCGCACATCAACCAGATGAATTTTTCATGGAAGTTAGACAGAAGCCGATAAATAAGCGTTTTCAAGCTTTCGCATATCAACCAGATGGCTTTTTCAAAGAAGTTAGACAGAAACTGATAAATAAGCATTTCCAAGCTTTCGCACATCAACCAGATGGCATTTCAAGGAAGTTAGACAGAAACCAGTTTCTGCCTAACTTCCTTGAAACGCCATCTGGTTGATGTGCGAAAGCTTGGAAACACTTATTTATATATTCTTACGCCAATAAATCGGATTATTAGTATAATTTTACTATTTTCTAAATAACTGGTGTATATACACTATCTACCAACAAGTAATTGGACACCTGTGATAGCAAAGGAAAACGAAGTTTATTCACCTTCAATAGTTGGTGGAGCCTCCACGAGCGGCGATTACAGCTGCGACCCTCCGGGGCATACTCTCAACCAGGCGTTATACGACGGCTAACGGTATTTTCTTCCACTCGGCTTGGAGAAGACAGGTCAGTTCGTTCACCGATTTCGGACGGTGGGGGCACCCCTTAAGTCGACGCTCCAACTCGTCCCAGAGGTGCTCGATAGGGTTAAGGTCCGGGCTCTGCGCAGGCCAGTCCATTCTGTTAACCCCATTGTCACCATACCAAGCCATGGTGGACCTCGCAACATGACAGGTGGCATTGTCATCCTGAAAGTAACATGGGTCCACCCCGTAAAACTTCCACAACGTAGGAAGAGCGCATGGTCATCCAAAATGGTGCAGTAGGTGTCGGCGTTGAGTCTACCAGGAATTGCAACCAAGGGTCCCGTTCCATACCAGGTGAAACACCCCCATAGCATAATTCCACCGCCGCCGAACTTCACAGTTGGCACAATACCTTCCGGCAGGAGGCGTTCTCCAGGCAGACGCCAAAACCAGACCCTGCCATCCGAACGGTAGAGGGTGAACCTTGATTCGTCGCTCCAGAGAACCTGTTTCCACAGTTCAACGATCCACTGTCGACGTTCTTTGCGCCACGTTAGCCGAGCAGCGCTATTGGACTTGGTGATCAAAGGCTTGTGGGCGGCAGCACGTCCATGATAACCGAGCAAATGGGCTTCCTTACGGATGGTATTCATCGAAAGAACACTCCCGGATGCCTGTTGAAACTCCTCGCGGATGTGGCCTATCGATTTAGTGCGATTCTTCCGAATTTCTCTGGCCAGCACCCGTCGGTCTCTAACTCCCGGGCCTGCCGGGTCGGGGCACATTCAGACAGTCACTTCTCATCTTCCACTTGCTAATCACGTAGGCCACTGTCGATTTTGGGTACTTCAACTAGCTGGATATGTCACGTATGGATCGGCCATTTCTGTGATACATGACGATTACATCTTTCTCGAAATCAGAGAGCTCGGAACTGCGTGGCATCTTGCATGCGACTGGTTGCGTTGTTGTTTCCCACACGATATTTAACGGCGGCGGCCGTGACGTGTATCAGGACTGCATATATCGTCGATTGCAGGGGTCTCCAATGACTTGTTGGTAGATAGTGTAGTTCCTCGTTAGTATAACGGAATGTACACAAATTGCATTTCATTCAGAGACTTTGTCAAAATGTAACAATTTTCTTAGTGGCATAAAATAAAATGTAAGTTTTTCTAGTGGCATGAAAGAAAATGTAAGTTTTTCTAGTGGTATAAAATGATAAGTAGAAATTTTCTTAGTAACATACCAGGGTATGTAAGATCCTAGTGACAAAAGAGAGATATGTAGAAGTTTTTCGAATAAAAAAATCTTGAGTTATGACTTTAATATTTGATATGTATAAATCTTGATTTATGACCACCCAGAACGACCAAGTCTCAAGTTTCCGATTAATTTGCATGTAATAAAAGCTAATAAAAGGGACTCAAGACATCAATTCTGAGTTATTTAATACGCACTTATAATATGCATGCGTTTCTGGAATATTTTATATTGCAACTTATATATTGTGGACTAAGACAAATTGCATGTGAACAAATTATCAGGAAAAACCAAAATGTTGATGCAAAAAAGAAGAGTGATGAGGACAACTAAAGATGTGACTTCCAAAGTGGAATATATAGAGCTATGCAAGACAGTACGAAAAAGTATCACTGAAGACGTAAGGAAATTCAACTGTGAACTAGTAAGGAAAGCAATTGAAAACAACCAAAGCCTAAAGATAGCAAAGGGACATCTCAGTAAGGGGAAAAAACAGATTATGGCACTGAGAAAAGAAGATGGTTCTGTAACAAGAAATAGAGGCGAAATTTTGACAAGAGTGAAAGATTTCTACTCCAAATTATATGAAAGGGATGATACATGTACTCCAGACATCATGAAAGGTACCAGGGTTCTTCCAGTCCTTCCAGCAGAAGTTGCACATGCAATCAAGAACATGAAGCGGGGAAAAGCTCCAGGAGAAGCTGGAATACTGTAGACATCATACAAGAAGCAAGTGGAAAAATCGAAACAGTACTCGCCCAAATTTTCACTCTATGCCTTAATGAAGGGAAAATTCCTGAGGATTGGAACAACGCTACAATGATCTTGCTACATAAAAAAGGTGACATTGAGGATCTCAGGAACTACAGACCTATCAGCCTCCTATCAGTGGTTTATAAAATCTTCACTAAAGTTCTTTCACACCGCTTGAAGGTGACACTGGACATGGCTCAACCGAGAGAACAAGCTGGATTCAGGAGTGGCTACAGCACAATAGATCATATCCACGTACTGAGAGAACTAATTGAAAGAGCGAGGGAATATGAACTTCCATTGTGCATGGCTTTTATCGATTATGAAAAAGCCTTTGATTTGGTGAAACCATCAGCAGTTGCAATGGCTCTGAAATCCTGCGGTATTGAAGATGCATACATTAATATTATTAATAACATCTATGAAAATGCAAGTGCAAAGATTCGGCTGTTTGAAAATACAACACACATAAAAATTGGAAAGGGAGTGAGACAAGGTGACACCATATCTTCGAAGCTCTTTAATGCCACATTGGAAAATGTCTTTCAATCACTGAACTGGGAAAACAAAGGGATAAAGATTAATGGAGATTATCTAACCCACCTTCGTTTTGCTGATGACATAGTCATTTTTGCAACTACCCCATCAGAGCTACAGAGTATGATCCAGGAACTTGCTGACAAGAGTAAAGAAGTGGGATTAAAAATGAACTTTCAGAAGACAAAAGTGATGTACAATGCTTTTACAAGAAATGAAGATTTATCGATTGATGGAGAAAAGCTGGAGATAACAGACACGTACGTTTATCTTGGACAGCAGATATCAAGTCAGGGTCACATTGGTGAAGAAATTAATCGGCGTACAAAACTTGCCTGGAGAGCTTTTGGAAGAAACAGCATAATTTTCAAGAGCAATATGCCATTATGTCTTAAAAGAAAAGTGTTTGATCAATGCATCCTTCCAGTGCTTACGTATGGTGCAGAGACGTGGACCTTAGCTAAAAGAGACATACAAAGGCTGCAGACAACTCAAAGTAGCATGGAGAGGTGCATGCTTGGTGTAACCAGGAGAGATAAGAAGAGGAACACGTGGATCCGAAAAATGACAAGAGTGGAAGACATCATGATCAGAGTTAAATCCCTGAAATGGCAATGGGCTGGACATACTGCCAGAAGAACAGACCATCGATGGACGGCCGAAATTTTAGATTGGATTCCAAGGGACAGGAAAAGACCCAGAAGAAGACCACATGGAAGATGGGTGGATGAAATTCGAAAGTATGCAGGAGTGACATGGAGGAGACTGGCACAAGACAGACCGTTGTGGAGGAAACTTGGGGAGACCTTCGTCCAGCAGTGGATTGATAATGGTTGACAATGATGATGATGATGATATTGTGGACGTAAGCACGCATTATGAAATACTAAAAGGGATTCATCACATTACTTCTCAGGCGATCTCAAGGCACCCCCTAGTCCTTATAGGCATTAATGGAAAATTTTAGACTGCAACCCAAAAATTCGGTGTTTGTATTTAGACATGGAATAAAAGCTAATAAAGGAAAGCAAGAGATAAAAGTATTCAGGCGTTTGCAAGATAGCTAGTCAGCTGGCTTTTCTGACATTATTTTTATCCGCCGTACTCTTATTCATGAGGTTGACGTAAACTATCAAGTTAATAATGTTGCGCTTTTGCTCAGGCATCTAATTTAAATTACAGCACCCTAAGCCAAGACTTCCTTCACATTTTTTCATCCGTCGTTCTCATATACAAAAAGTTTAGCCGCCCCGGTGGCGCAGTGGTCTAAGCGATGGCCGCTGATCATTCGTCCGAACGGGGTCCGGGTTCGAATCCCGGTGAGGCATGGATGTTGTGTTTGTCTTACGGCACTGGCTCTCTCCCTTCCCTGGAACCAGTGACCCTAAATTAGGGACGGGCGACTGCTTATAGCCCATTGAGTTGCTCACGGTGGTCGTTAAACCTCCAATCAAAAAAAAAAAAAAAGTTTACCGAACAAGTCTAGGTAATTGTGTTGTACTTTTACTCTGGCGCAAAAGAGTAATTCATAGGCCTTAAGGTCTAGACCTTTCTAGGAATTTTTAATGCGCCCTGCTCATACTCAGAAAGTTTACGTAACAAGTTAAGTTCAAAATGCTGCACGTTTACTCATTGCTAAAGAGTCCTAGGTAAGCATCTGAAAATTGATCTCTTGAGTTTCTTTTATTAGCTTTATTTGCGTGTTTACAAATGCCAAATATTTGAGTTGTAACTTTGTAACTTAAGATCTTCTAGAAAAACTCTCGACAGGATGTTTTGTAAACATCTGAGGACTGATCTGTTCAGTCCTTTTTGTTAGTTTTTATCGCCTGTTTATACATACCAAATATTTAGATCGTAACTTATAATCTCCCCAAAAGCCCCGCTGCCTAACTTTCATATAAACAGCTGAAGACTGATTCCTTGAATTCATTTTGTTAGCTTTTATACCATGTTTCGTTGTTAAAACGAAATGCAATTTGTGTACATTATCTAATATTGAAAGGTGTATGAGTTTTCGGCTGTATAGCAGTTTTCCTAGTGGTGGAAGAAAGTGTAGGAGTTTACCGGTGCCGGAGTCCTTTAGAGAGACCCGGGGGAAAATCAGGGTGTTCAAGAGCAACAATTTATTTTCCTAGTCTAAAACTTCTTATCAGAAAGCAGTGTGTTTGAAGGCCTTCTCTAGGGGGAGCCTTTGACACCGCAACTGCTGTAAAATTTAAGATTTTGAATCGCATGTGTAGTAAAAATAAAGTAATTCTAGTACTCCTACAGCTATACTTCTTCTTATAGCCGAGAATAAGTAGTGGTTTTTACCCAAAAGCAGAACTGACTAATTTATCCTGTCTCTCTCTTTGGCTCCACGATATCTTGGTTTGTCGCATCTGGCAGCCCATCTTATTTCCCTTTCATTTTTTACTTTTACCAAACCCCCCTGCCCCCGCAATGCTGAATTTTCTATAAAAAAAAAACAAGCATCTGCTTGGAGTGGCAGTTAACTATCCTGGTAAACAAGCTAACAATGTTGGCATGAAAGAAATACGGGACTATACCATATAATACAAATTTCGAAGATGACAATCCGATTTTTTGGTGTAAATGTGACAAGGATGGTAAGTTAGATAATATCCGAAACTTCATCGTTCTGGAGCAGGACTCGAACCCGCGTCACCCAGATAGCGCCCGGGTATGCTAACCACTACACCACCCAGAACGACCAAGTCTCAAGTTTCCGATTAATTTGAATATAACCATCACTTGGTCGTTCTGGGTGGCATAGTGGTTAGCATATCCGGGTGCTATCTGGGAGACGCGGATTCGAGTCCCGCTCCGGAGCGATGGAATTTTCAAGTTTTCTGATATTCTCTGACTTACCATCCTTGTCACATTTACACCAAAAATCGGATTGTCGTCTTCAAAATTAACAATGTTGATTATCACGATAAGAAAATAGGTACACACACAATAATGCGTATTTTCTAATGCACACCGTCTGATAACCGAATTATGATCACCTTATCAAAAGTGAATACGCCCGTTAAACACGTGATTTCCTTGAGGGCGGGATTACTCGACCGACCGAGCACATCTCAGGTGCAAGTGGAGTTGGAGGTAGTAAAACTCGGAGCGTGATGGGTAAACGGAAGGATTTATCGGGCTTTGAAAAAGGACAGATTGTGAGAGCTCCGAGAGTGGGCGCCTCGATTTCTGAAATGACTGAACGGGTGGATTATTCGCTAGCCGCCGTAGTTAAAGTGTATCAGGACTAGCGTGAAAATGGTCAAACAACGGCCCGGAGACAAAAAGTTCACAGGACAGCGAAAGGCTGATGCGAGAGGTGAGCGCCGGTTCCGACAACTCGGAAAGACCGACAGACGCAGCATTATTAAACAGTTGACTACAGAACACAACAGAGGTCAACCCGGAACAGCATCTGTCATGACCATGTGTCACACTCATGATATATATATCAGTAGACGACCCCGACGACATTCTTTCCTAACCACAGTTCATCGGCGCAAAAGACTCACCTGGTGTAAAGATCATACAAGTTGGACTTCGAATGAATGGAAAAAGAAAATGTGCTGGTCTGACGAGTCGCGTTTTTGACTCTACTCCGTGAATGGTCGTGTGCGTATTTGACGCAAAAAACGCGAAGCACTCGATCCATCCTGCATGGTCTTCACGGTGCAAGCCGGTGAGGGCGGTTGTATGGTGTCGGGTATGTTTACTTGGCAGTAACTTTGGCCCCTGGTGCATATGGACCAACATATAACTGGTACCTACTATCGTGAATTGCTTGTTATCTCTGTACAACCAACAATGTTGCACTTTTCCCCGAATGGCAACGGTGTCTTCCAAGCTGACAATACGCCGAGCAAGAGGTCCAGTGTTGTGCAGGAATGGTTTAAGAAACACATTTCAGACTTCCAGCATATAGACTGGCCTCCGAACTCTCCCGATATCAATCCCGTAGAGCACTTGTGGGACACTATACGGCATATCAGGCATCCGGATACACCATTCGCATTCGTACCTGCATTGAAGACTGCAATACACACAGCTTGGTTGGCCATACCTCCCAACTGCTTCCGGCATCTTATTGCATCGATGTTAGGCATGTCACTTCGGATAGTTGCAGTACTGAGGGCGAAAGGAGAGCCTACGAAGTATTGGGTTCGTGGGCATAATTCAATGATTACTCAATGTATATTGTACTGATGCTGTCGGCGTAGACCTTTGAAGTCAATCTGAAGAAAATATTAAGTACTCAAATCGACTATTCAATATAATTAACAGCTCCTTGGGCTTCAGGAAGGTTGGTTGGATTGAAGGGCTTTTACGGTTCGAATGTCGTTCGGAGTCGAACGTACATGAGTCGTCACAAAGCCAAAGACGGGACTCCCCGCTCTCTCTCTCTCTCTCTCTCTCTCTTACGACGACTGGCTAGATATAGTAAAGAGTTTGTTTCATCGGCGCTTTGTGATGGGGCACGGGGTAAAACTATTGCTCTTGCTATTGGGAGCGGTCGAAGTTTGTGGTGTTGATATCAAACGGGACCACGGTGAAAGAATCAGCGGAAGTTTCTCCATTCGTTGACAGAACGACTAGCACCGAAGCCAAATTAATTTAGCTTGGAGCGTCTATCAAATTGCACAATTTTAAGTTTGAAAGCTGTTGGTTCTTATTTTACGTGTATGGACTTGCTTTGATAAAGGAGTTATAGTTTTCTCAAATACATTTAGAAAAAAGAGGGACTAACGGCATTCTATCATCAAAGGAACTACCTCGAATGAAATGTGATGACTCTCGCTGGATCCCAAGACTCACGTGAAATGAAGGAAAGGTGCGAGACCCGTTACAGTGTTGAATTGGAATATACATTTGTGCCATCTAACAGAGATAATTTTTTCCAAGAATAGCTCGAAGCGTACGATGTGTATAGGAAACAATGGTGCACCCAGGTTTTCCTTATGGGGGTGGACCAAAATATTGAAGATGCTAATAAAAATACTCCGGAGAAAACATTTCCTAAAATATTGGGAAGCGATGCAAATATCTCCTCCATATTAAAGTGCGTTTTCAATGATTCGAAAAATACATACTTAAAAATATATACAAATACATTTAAAAATAAGTATCCAATAAAAAAGAACGAAGGATAAAGTGTCACCTCATGGGCATGGGCGTCCATATAGGGAGCCTGGGGGGGGGTCTTTGCCCTCACCTGGAAGCAAGAGCATGGCCCCTTCTGGTCTGGGAACATACTGTGCAGAGATTTTTGCGAAAACATTAATTTTTATTCCTGAATTTTTTTTTTAGAACTTCTACATGCGTGTGTATGCAGTAAAAATAAGAAAAACATTTGGAATTACCAGTAGAGAAAAACGGAAATTTACAATTGAACGCAAAATTAAAATTTTGCGTTGCATGTTGGAAAACAGTGTGCATACGTACATAATGAAAAAGTTTGAATAACGAATAAATGAAAAATATAACATCCCAGCAGCAGTTATTCACTGCTGGACAAAGATCTCTCGAAATGTTTCCCAGAAATTTGTCGTCAGGGTACTTTCCCTTTCTTGAGGTTCAATTAAGTGATCTCTGGAGTTTCGTGAAGCACGAGATACAAGCGGGCGAAAGGATCAAAAGAACGAAAGGATCAAAGGAAAGGGCGAAAGGATCAAAGGAATTTCCTTATTGTCCCAACATGCTGTCTAATTTTATTTATTCATATTTTTATGTAGTTTGGAAATCAGAAGACTTGGTCCTCTGATTTCCAATAGAATTTACGTGTTGAGATTGTAGTAAAAAGGTTAGATAACAAGAAGGGCGCAGTAGAGAGCTGCTTGCAGTGTTTGTTTATGCCTTTCGTAGTTACAATTTCTCTCTGCCCCCTACTAGAAACCAAGCTACGGAGACTCATGCTTGTGTGCAGGTTCTGGACCCCTGGGCCACCTCCTCTGAGAGTGCCATTAATAGGAAACATTTACCGATGAACACGAGATTTCTCAATTAGAACTTCGAAAATTAGAAGTGCTGTAATGGTCAAGGAGACGTTTAAACTGAGCCATGAAATTCATATGCCATTCTCTTTATAATTTCTTTATGATATACTATAAAAAAAAGTGAAATTTAGAACGCTTTTGAACATGATGTAATACACTGAAGTGCGAAGAGTCATGGGATACGTATCTAGTATCGTGTAGTTCCTCCTACAGAGCGGAGAAGTGCAGCAACTCGAAGTGGCATCGATTCCATAAGTGACCTGAAGACTTCTGGAGAGATGTTGAGCCACTCCTTCTGAACAGCCGCCCACAGTTCTCTGGTATATCTTGGGTGTGAATTGACCTTTCCACCACGTCCCATAAATGCTCTATTGGGTTCATGTCGGGCAAACGTGGTGGCCACACCATCTATCGGAACTGTCTAGAATTATCCTCGAACCAATTTTGGACAACTTGGGCCCGATGACATGGTGCATTGTCCGCCTAGAAAATCCCATCGTTGTTTGGAAGCAAATGGCCACCCAGCAGAGCAACAAAGCGAGTGCCGGTTAATGACGTGTTTACGAGGACCAGAGAAATCAAACAGTGCCACGGAAAGACACCCCACACACGTGTATGGAACCACCACCAGCTTGCATAGTGTCTTGTTAACAGCTTTAATTCATGGCCTCATGGGGTCTGCGCCACACCCGAACCCTACCATCAGCTCGTAACAACTGGTATCATGACTCATCGTACCACGCCAAATGTTCCCAATCTTCCAAGGTCCAATTACCGTGTTCACGATCCCAGGTGAGGGGTTGTGTCCGATTTCGTGGTGTTAACAAAGGCACTCCGGTGGGCCTTCTGCTCCCATAAGCCATGGACACTAAATTACGCTGCACTGACCCGATGGATGGGTCTCTGGTACCTTCTGCATTGAATGTGGAATTTATTTGAGCTAGTGTCGCTTGCCTGTTAGCATGGACAATATTGGTCAGACGCCGCTGGTCACGGTCATTCAGCACCCGTGGTCGGCCACTGCGCTGTCCATGGCGGGTGGTAATGCCTTCCATGAGGTATTCTCGGTACACACGTGACGCCGTGGATCGAGGAATGTTAAATGTTCACACAACTTCGGAAATTGAATGTCTCATCCGTCTGTCTTCCACTACCATACCTTGTTTCAAACTCCGATAATTCACGTGTCGGCTTGCAATAATCCTACTGGCGGTTGTTTAACCTCACTCACGAGATTACACACAACTGATAAAAATCATGGCGTGCGTCGAAGCCTTTAGCCGACGGCACCGCTAGTTAAAAAATTCATACTGCTATCCCATGATTTTTGTCACTTCAGTGTATATATAGTATTCATATACTGGCGTGCAAAAATTAACGACGAGACGGATTTTCGAATGTAACGTCGTGCAGAAGTGCTCCATATCGACTCAAATCATACCATAAGATCCCCAAGATGTACTAATATGGGACAAGTGAGCAAAACCGTCCAAACAAGGAATCCAAAGGATACAAAGGCACTTTATGGAAAAGGTAGCTTCGAGAACAACTGGACAGAAGACAGAAACGTCCATGTGAGGTGTGAATGAAAAATCCAGTCTTTAGTAGGTGATATGATCACCCCTGACTGCGTTGCAGGATTTACAACGTCTGTCCATGCTGAGGACGAGGTTGTCAAGGAGCTATTGAAGCATCGCAGCCCATTCCTCTTGTAGCGCCAATCGCAGCTGTGGAATCCTTGCTGGCAGCTGGTGACGTGCTGCCAAGCGTCTCACGAGAAGGTCCCACACGTGTTCGATTGGATTTAGGTCCGGGGACCTCGCGGGCCAATCCATGCGTTGAATATCTTCACTCTCCAACAGCTCTGCGACAGCCACTGTACGATGAGGTGTAGCGTTGTCGTCCATGAAGAGGAACTCAGGGCTCACAGCACCTCTAAACAGACGCACGTGAGGCAGGTGAACCTCGGTACAATAGCGGACACCAGTGACTGAACCTCCTTGGAAGATGTCGAGGTCAGTACGGCTACCAAGCATGTTACCGCCCCAAACGAGAACTCCGCCACCTCCAAACCGGCCCCTTTCGATGATATTGGAGGTGTGATTGCGTGTTCCCTGCTCTCTCCAGATTTGTAGAATCGCTCGTCAGACTAAATCGGCTCTCATCCGTAAAGAGAACTCGACCCCATTGCTGATGTGTCCAGTTCTTGTGTTCCTGGCACTACAGAAACCGCCGTCTCTGATGAGCAGGCGTTAATGGCACACACCGTACTGGTTGTCGAGCAAATAGACCACCTTTGTGCAGTCTCCGGGCCATGGTAAAACGCGATAACGGACTTCTAGTTGTCTGTTGCATGTGCCTTGCGATTTCTCCCGCTGTCTGCCGTCTGTCTCTTCTCGCCTGTAGGACAATATACCGGTCGGCCGCCGCCGTGGTTGCTTTTGGACGACCACTGCTAAACTCTCGGACAGTTGTACCTGTCGTTTGAAATGCTCTTCAAGCTCGTGAAACGATGCTGTGAGCGATCCCGAACTCCTCGGCCACACTAGTCACACTTCGACCTTCTTCCAACTTTCCAATGACGCGACCTCGCGTAAAGTCATCCAGATGTCGTCTACTGGATTTCCTGTTGGCCATATCACACGGTGGCAGCAACTCGATGTCGTTCAAACCGATGTACACCGTGCAATAGCTTTCACCGAATTGCTGAGCATACACCGCCCGTGTGCTTTATGCCCTTCCGACACTCCCCCTCCCCTACGTCATGCTGCATATATGCGCATGCCCTACCGTACCGGACCCTAGTCTATCTCCTGAGTGGTCTTTCGGTCCGTTCTGCTTGCTCGTTCCGCTGTTATGCTAATTTCTGCTCTTCGTCCTTAATTTTTGCACACCAGTGTAGTTTCAAAATACGCTTAAGAATTTCTGGTATTTGAGACGAAATGAAGAGAAAATAAAAATATTCGATGGTTTTCGAAAGAGAATCTTACTGATGACTCGAAACGGAATGTAAGTGTCATTTGAAAAACAGTGCACTGTTTTTCAAATTCTTTTATCTGATATGTGTTTCCTCTAAAGGATTGTTATAAGCAAGGATTTTTCTAAGCCATCTTCTCGGCAAAGTCGTTGACACAGAAACCGCGACAAACTGATTTTCCTCTTTCTTTCCTTCATTTTTTTCATGCAATCATCTCAATCTTTTTCTTTCTTTATGGTTTTTTTCATGAGCTGTCTAAAATCTGCTAAGAACGTTCGCGTTCGGAGCGCTGTACGAAATCATTTTGTTGCAGTGTTGTTCAAGTTTACAGGTATATATATACCCACAGTTTCCTTGTTTTTATCTCTCCTTGTCAGCAGAATTCCGGCCAACAACATTCATTGTCTACCTGTCAGCCATTCTGTGGACATAGTCCTTCAAACTAAATCGGGAAGCGTCAAGAGGATATGTCATCATGTCGTATTACTGGAGTGTCCAGAAAACGGCAAGATGGGCAGAAGAAATCCGTAGAAAACTGCTGTTGGAAATGGCATTCTTTGCTTTGCTGTTTTCCTTTTCTTTTCGGCTGTATTTACAGTGTTTTTTACACTTCCAATCACAAAAAGGATTGTTAAAAAATTCATGCAGATTTCAATATAATTTTATTTAAGGTGGACGTCAAGTAATTTTGCTTCTTATACTTCCAATGGAAAAACATTTGTACACATTTCCTTCACAATTAGTGTGTTCCCAAAGATGAAAATTTGAACATCGATTAAAATGACTTCATGTTATAACTTGGAATACTCAATATTTTCTTAAACATAACCATAATTATATTAAAAATCAATAACTTTTCCTTTGGTGGTGTTGAAATCGCAAAAAAGATGGCGCGACCTGTACTTTGATGACGTCAGTAGACAAACAAATGTTGGATTGCATAATTATGGTTATGTTTTAGAAAATATGAAGTATTCCAAGCAACGAGATAGAAATTGATTCCAAGTTATAAAATGAAGCTATTTTAATCGATGTTTAAATTTTCATCCTTGGGAACGCTTTAATTGGGAATAAAATGTGTACAGAAGTATTTCCATTGGAAGTATAGGAAGCAAAATTACTTGACGTCCACCTTAAGTACAAAAAAAATAATATATGCTATTAAGTTTAATGAAGAGATGAAGGAAAATCACTGCAAGTCTCGCCCTGTTGACAGTCAAGTTCTGCAATCGAAATAAAAATTATATGTACTCTACAGATTCATTATACCCTCCCCAATTCGGTGGAGGTTAATTTCTGATGCAGATCTTTACTTGAATTCAAAAAAGCGAACTACGCGAACTTCAAGTTTGAAACGCTGTTTCTGTTAAATCGTTATCGTTTTTCTGTTAAATCGTTATCGATTTTTCTGTTAAATCGCTATCGATTTTTCTGTTAAATCGTTATCGTTTTTCTGTTAAATCGTTATCGTTTTTTCTGCTAAATCGTTATCGCTTTTTCTGTTAAATCGTTATCGCCGTACCTACGATTGCCGAGTCGGTGAGCAGCATTATCAACAGCGATCAAAGAATTGCACTGAGAGAACCACAATTTATATGGTATAAGTTTATTTGGTTTTGGAATTACTGCTTTGTGCTTTGTGCTTTGTGAGATCAGCCCCCCCCCCCGCTCATACACATACCCACACTCACACCCACGATGACCTCCTGATGGCGAGTAGTGCGACTTCGAAGTGTTTTAAAAGCTTGCATCTACTTGCTGCAAGAAGGAGAACGCAAGAACATACAAACTGATGTTTTATGAAATATTCGAACCAATGGTGAGCGATTAGGCTACTCGCCCGTACAAATTTATACTTATTGTATATTATTCTCAAGTTTAAGTTATATCATTCCCAAGATCTCTCAAATAGGAAGAGTAATGACACAGACCGTCTCACCTTTGGACTGAAAGACCTATCTGCGTTAGATAGTGGAAAACATTCGGTACTGTCTTGAGTTGGAGTGTGTGTGTGTGAGACCGTTCAGTGCTACACAATCTATACATTGAAAAGCAATTGAATTAGAGACAGGTGGCGTTATGCAAACGTAACGCTGTGGGCGGCCCTGTAAACGGAAACGACATGACGTATGCAGCGATCAGACAATATAAGGAGTGATGCGACGGGAATCAGTAAGAGTCGGACGCACTATGGGTAAGCCGAAGGATCTAAGCGCATTTGATCGTGGGCAAATTGTCGGGGCCCGACGGTTGGGTCACTCCATCTCAGAAGTCGTGCAGGCACTGGGATTTTCATGAGCCACTCTGTCACGGGGGCACCGTGAGTACATCGAATCCGGTAAAACCATCCCTGCAAGGGCCAACTGCCGTGGACAACAGCGTGTGGATGAACGGGGTCATCGTCGGCTAGCTCGCATTGTAACAGCGGATAGTTGGGCCACAGTGCAAGAAATCACTCGGCAATTTAACGCTGGTGCACAAAAACGTGTAAGCAGTCATACCATCCAGAACCATCTCCTCGCTATGGGGTACAGAAGCCATCGTCCCACGAGGGTACCGCTGCTGACCACACATCACAGGGTGCAAAGATTAGCATGGGCGCGGAAACATCGCCAATGGACCCTAGACATATGGAAAAATGTTGCCTGGACTGATAAGTCGAGATACACGTTGGTACACGCGGATGGCAGGATACGAGTACGGCGCAAACCACATGAAGCGATGGATCCTTCTTGCCAGCAGGGTACTCTTCAACCTGGTGGGGGTGGCATTCTCGTCTGGGGACTGTTAACGTGGACTGAAATGGGACTCCTGGTACGTGTGACATCGTCCCTCACAGGTCAACGTTACCGGGATATCCTGGACGACCATTTGCTCCCGTTTGTGCGTCTTCAACATCCCACTGGGGACCTCATCCTGCAACAAGAGAATGCACCGTGCCATCGCCCCCGAATTGTATCCGAATGGTTGGATGAACACTCCATCGACTTGAACTGGCTTCCTTGGCAAGCTAGGTCACCTGACTTCAATCCCATGAAGCACATCAGGGATGCCATCGAGAGAGATGTTCGAGGCTCTGACTCCCCTCCATCAAATCTACGGGAACTGCGGGAGCTTGTTCAGGGGTCGTGAATCCATATAACTGTCCAACGCTTCCGGTGTCTTGTCGAGTCCATGCCGAGACGAATCGCCCCGTTTTCAGGGCGAAAGGTGGTGCTACACGTTACTAGGCAGGTATCTCTAATTCAATTGCTCTTCAGTGTATATTAATTCCATAAGGTTTTTTACTGTGAGTCCTATTTTGAGAGAACGGCTGAACGTAAAGATATAGTTGAGGTATCAAGATAAAGGTCTTACCATGTAGATGTGCCAGCCGAAGAGAAAAATGAGATTGGGGTAACGGTTCGGGCGTCGTGGGGCTGCAAATTTCCCATGTAAAGTCTATGGAAGATGCTTGCGATTGACTCACGCGCTGTTGAAGATGAAGCATGGAGGGACTGAGATAGTCCGAAGTCTCTTTTCTGAGCCGTTGCACAAAACAACGCTAGCATGCATTGGAACCAAAGTTTTTCCCATCGGAACAGCGAACACTCTCGAAGACCTGATTGCGTTATGCCGTTGGACTGTGTGATGTATATATACAATTTAATATTCATTCGATCCAGTTTATTCACGTAGGTAAGACGTTTCCCATGATGTAAAGATGTAAATAAACATTCCGTTGACCATTGTTAGTGAAAATATTACGGGCGACTGCTTAGAGCCCATTGAATTACTCACGGCGGTCGTTAAACCTTCAGTAAAAAAAAAAAAAAATAACGAACCTGGACTATTGTCTTTACCGAAGTGGTTCAATGGATTTGTCAATCAAATAAAGTTTACATTTGTTGTTTCATATGAGTTTATTCTTTTCAAAAAAAAAAAAAAGAAAAATCTAACCGTTGATTCCGACGGGTGAAGAATACTCGCAACGCGAATCTCATTGCAACAACATGTACAAACACAGTTGTGACTGAAGATGAGAGTGAAAGAGTGCGCTATCCAGTTGAATTTTTGTACACGATCGAGATGAGTGGACTTCCGCCTCACATTTTACGACTGAAAAAGGTTGCAGTCGTGATGCTCATCACGAACCTGGCCGCCCCCGGTGGCGCAGTGGTCTAAGCGCTGGCTTATGATGATTGGTTCGTGAAGGGTCCGGGTTCGAATCCTGGTGAGGCCAGCATGTTGTGTTTGTCTTACGGTACTGGCTCTCTCTCACTTCCGTGGAACCACCGACCCTAAATTAGGGACGGGCGACTGCTTATAGTCCATTGAGTTGCTCACGGTGGTCGTTAAACCTTCAGTCAGATAAAGAAAAAAAAAACTAACCTTCGATTCCGACGGGTTTTGTCTAGTAGAGTATGAAAAGTACTGTCATCAGTTGGGCAGTGAGGCGCGGCAGTGGAACATGAAAGTTACTGTCATGAGTATCTCATGAGCTGGAGTGAGATGTGAGAGGTGTGGGATAGCAGAACATGAGGGGTAATGTCATTCATTGTGCTGAGAAACCGCTCAGTGTTAGATAGTGTAATATAAAGGGTGCTGTCATGAGTTGAAGTGTGAGGCCGTTTAGTTTTACACAGTGGAGCATGAAAAGTACTACCACAAGATGAGGCCTCTGAGTATTAGACAGTAGGATATGAAAAGTACTTTCTGAGCTGGACTGAGAGGTGGAACATGGATGTCTTAAGTGGGTTATGTTAACTTCCATAGTTTTGCGTTGTTGAAGATAATAAAATAGCTATAAGAAATACTTTTTATGTAATCCTTTTAAATCTCTTAAAAAGCTCTTTATTCTTTTCTTTACTTAATCGCAGAAAGGTTGTCCTCAGCTTAGTAATTCTTCCTCCCTGCTCCTCTGAATCTAAGATTTCCTTCCCCAAATCCTTCTTCGGTCATTTCCTTCGTCTCACATTTGTGCCTGCGCAGAATATCTCCATTACCCCGGTAAACTTAACACCTGCTTCCCAATACCTCAGGCCTTTCCTGCCCTTGTCCTACTGCGACCGCTCGCTTTCAATTCCCCAAGTCGACTCCCTTGGCTTCCTTTATTTCCAGGCAAACTCACCCCTTTACTTCCGCAAAAGCCATGGGGGAAACGCCGGCGTCGGCTTAACAAAACATCAAGGTGGAAATTAAGAGGGCTTGCGCTTTTAATCGGCTGCTTTGAAATTAAGAAGGCAGAGATCAAATGAGCTCGATGCGTCTACAAAATACAAAGACCCAGACCCTTAAAATGCGACAAACTGGCGTCTCTAAATAAACCGTGTTTCCGATGTTTCATAGCCGGGCGAACAAGCAAAATTTTCTCACGCATCGTGGAAACAAAGGAAATGGAGCACTGAAGCGAAATAAAAGTTGCGAAATGAGATTTAATATCTTTTCCTAAAATTCTAGTATTAAATATCCGTAACAGGTAGTTGCTGTCATCGGTTGGAATGGGAAAGCACTCAGTGTTGTATAGTGGAAGATAAAGGGCATTCTCGTCATAAAAGTGAGACTGTTCAGTGTTACAGAGTGGCGCATGAAAAGTCCAATCATCAGGTGAATTGTGCGGCATCTCAGGTTTAGGCAGTGGAACATGAAACACACTGTCATGAGCTAGGGTGTGTGGTGTCTCTTTGTCAGACAGCGAAACATGAGGGTTATGCCATTGGTTGGACTGAAAGATCTACCTGTGTATGATAGTGGAACGTAAAGGTTACTGTCATAAATTGGAGGTGAGAGCGTTTAGTGTTACACAGTGGAACTTGAGAAAAAAATAATCTTTAGTTGGACCATGGGGCGTATTGACAGTGTTTAATAGTGGAACATGGAAAGTACTGTCATGAACTGTGTGTGAGGTGTCTCAGTGTGAAGTAGCGGAACATGAGGTTGGACTGTGAGACCGCTCAATGTTAGGTACTGGAACATAAAAGGCTACTGTCATCAATTATAGTCTGAGACCGTTATACAGTTGAGCATGAAAAGTACTATCACCAGTTGGTCCATGAGGCGTCTCAGTGTTAGACAGTACAATGAAAGGTACTCTCATGAAAGGGGATGTGAGGGGTACTGACATCAGTTTGACTGTGCTCAGTGTTAACTGGACGAACATGAACGGCACTGTTATAAGCTTGGTTTTGAAACCGCTCAATGTTATACGGTGAAACGTGAGATAACTGTCACCAGCTGTGCTTTGAAGCTTCCCAGTGTTGGGCAGTAGAACCTGGAGTACGCTTTCGTTGGTTTGACTCTGATATATGGAGTTTACCCATTTTGACTGATGAGAATATCCTTCAGTTTTCTATCACCTTCAGAATAATGAACACAACTTCGAGATATCCGTACTTATCTTGAAAATACCGATCCTCAGCAGGAGCGGATCCAGGATTTTCGTGAGCGGAGGGCGCAAATGTCATGAATAACCGGAGACCTTTCTGATATTTTCTTCTCAAAATGAAAAATTTTTCTTATTATGTCTATAAATTTTTCCAATTAATTAAGGAAAGTAATATACTTTCTTTCACGAAAAATTATTCAATTTGTTATGAAAACCTAAGAAATCGAAGCTTTTCCTTGGTCCTGAGGGGAGGACCTCCGCCCCCTCTGGAACCTGCCCTGATCCACAGTGAGGTCTCTGGTCTGTTAATACGCATTGGTACAATAAAATAAAACTTAACCCTTTAATGTCTGAGTGTTAAGCCTTTTATCTGGCTGTTAACCTCATATACGGAGCTATTTTCTGTTAATTTTACATGTTAAATAGCATATAAATTAACGCAAAAGGAAGTGTTAAAATTGCTGAAAGTGGAAAAAAAAATATTGAAATAAAAAACGTCACAGAGTCTCGAGATTGTGTACTTCAGGAAACCCGACAAACAGTAAAAGGTTAACCGTGAAAAGAGAGAGAACCATTCAGAAATTCACTTAACAACTGTTTGAATTTTACATGTAAAAAAAAATCCGCAAACTGACAAATCAAACGAAAGTAATCTGGCTTTACGCACTTATACATATATAGGGACTACTGTCAACGTTCCAATGCATGGACTAATTTAAAAACCGTAGTCATTTAATTTTTTTTTTTTTTTTTTTTTTATAGATTCAGCACATTTTGGGAGCGAAGTACCAGCTCTAATATTCAAAACTCCTTGCTTTTTATTTTATGTTTTTTTTTTATTGTGAGAAATGTAAGACATTTTTTTCCCCATTTGTACTACATTTTTTCCTTTTTTTGCGAATGATATCAGTGCATAATTTTCCTATCAGTTTAAAGTCTGCTCTGCGCTTTTCTTTTTTTTTTTTTTTTTTTAACATAGCATTACTTCGGCAATTTTGATTTTGTAAAAGTAAAGGCAACCTGACTCTTTTCTTTCCTGTTTATTTTTTTTTTTTTCTAATGACCATTCCTGATTGCTTTATAGATAGGACGATTTGGTATCCGTTTTAGACGATCATAAGAGGGCATCGTGGGCTAGTCATTCGCTCAGGGATACCCTCGTTGAAAAACAGGCGGACGAGGATAAGCGCTTATCTTCGAAGATACCCGAGAACGGAGTGCGTGGCCGTTATGAGAAATAATGCTGAACAAAATTACGCTAATGGGCGAGTTAAGTGAATTATAAGAGAGGATGGAAGGGAGGGATGAATTTTGGAGGCCAATTATCCGTGATGAGCTCCAACAAATTACGGTTTGAATTCCTTCATTCCTTCGCCTCATTGGGAGTACTATCTATGCTTTGGTGTATCCTCTCCAACGTTTATTCTCTATCTGGTCCATCTCTGGAAAGCTGGATAGTTTTTAACACAGCTGCTCCTGACAGACAACAGGCTAGCTTCTGCCCCTGAAAACCCCTTTCTCCCTTTTACCCCCTTTTTCCTTTCTGTCTCTCTCTCTCTCTCTTTCTATCTCTCTATCTATCTATCCATCTATGTGTCTATCTATCTATTCTTAGTGGTAGCGGTCAGATTGAAAAGGCTCTTCCGTATAGATGCTCGGAGTTAAAATCAATAGCCAGCAGTTGTTTTCTTGCGTGAAAATTAAATTATTAGCTCGCTCGGCCGAAACACCTGGACTACATCAACAGTATTTTATCAGTAAAAACTCGGGTAATTAGCAATTACAGTTTATCATTCGCTGGGGATGTGACGGAAAATCACTAACGTGTCCACCAAATTCCATACCAATCTCGGGAAGGCGGACGTAATTTTTTATTCGTCTCTTCCCAAGTTTTTCCGCACTGAAGCGGATAAAATAAGCTTTTCTTTCTTGCACTATTCCATTAAAGAGCATCTTTACATAAACAATAGATTCAGGAGGCCCTGACCCCCTCCCCATAGTGAATAATGCCACACGGTTTATGAGCAATGCTGCTATTCATCGGGAGGAGTGTTTCCGAATCGGATAATAAATGAGAACTCCAAAATTAAGGAGAAAAAAAAAACTGCCCAACAAAACCTTTAGCAATCTAATTAAAACTTTAGCCGCTTCGTTGTGTTTAATTAGTTAATTACGAGGTTTGTTACTGTTCGTGTAGGGGCCACAATTTATCAAGTGCCTAGGGAACGCGCAGAATGGTAAGAACGAGGACGAAAAAAAAAAAAAAAAAAAAAAAAGCTGCGGACTTTTATGAAATATTCCCTGTTATCGGGAATATTTAGCAATTAGGATAATGAATGGCAAAGTGTAATCAAATACAGACGAAGAAATGTATTACCGATGTTTACACACGCTTTGAACGTCGAGGATAGAAAAAAAAACGAAGCAAGCATGCATAAATTTCAAACATGAATTTTGAACTTCATCAGCGAAATAAGTTTTGTCAATAAATGTGTTTTCTGCGAAATTAACATTTTTGTTTGTTTTCTTGTTTACTGTAAAAGTTTTGGCCATTTAACAACCACCCGGGGAAAAAAAGGAGACCTGACCTGTGCACGGCGCTAATTTTCATTAAAGAAGAAGTATTGAAGGTACTTTATAATGCAGTTTACGGCAAACAATGGGGATGCTTTGCTTGTTGTTTTAGCGACTTAATTATTTAACTATGTCTTTTATCGCTTCGCCATCAAAAGATACTTAACAGAGAGATTCATTCTTCGTTTATTAAAGAGACAATAAATTCAGAACAACCCTTTTTTTTCTGGTCTCTAAGGAAAATCTTTTCGCTGAAAGAGTGGCTACTGTTTCTTAGAATATATTCGTATTGCGGGAAATACATTATTTACTTTTACTGCTCTTACAAACTTTTACAATCTCAAAAAATTATGAATAAATAAATATACCTAAGGTATATATATATAACACAGGTTATGCAGATTTATTGATTTATTTGCAAACGTATAAGAAAGGTGAGAGACCGCGTTAAATTACGGTATTATTTGATTTCCTCCAATGAACAAAGTCCTCTTGAGATTTTAAAAGACAAATAGTTTCGTATTTATTGTATGCCTTGCACTATTGCAACAAATATGAAATCATTCTTAAAAGTAAATATGTATAATTGCTTTTTCCCTTATTTAGTTCTTCCCAGTATTCTTCTTCTCTGCATCGTCGATGTTTAAAAATTGGCGAAATAAAAAAGTTGTTTTTTGAAAAATAATGAACTGAAATATCTTATACTGAGAAACCTATTTTAGCATTTCTGGTAAAACACAAAGAAAATCAGACATCTTCTTTTTTTATTCCCCTCCATTCTTTTTAGCTTTGCTGTTTTGAAAAGGGATAGAAGAAGAGAAATATTTACTTCATCAACTGCACAAAAAGAAAAAACTGCAGTGAAATTCGGCTTTTCTGTAATGCAAAAAATATCGAGATCATTGTCAGCATGTAGAGGCGTACATTTTTACTGGATAATTATATTACGAGGGTTGGAATTTTAATAGAGGCAACTGCATAATTACTACAGATACAAAACGCATACCTGTTTCAGTCCTTCGATGCAGTCACTATAGCACTGTGTAACACCCGTTGCCAGCTGTGGAAGTAGTAGATGCCCTTGGCAGGGCCTGTTCGGTTGATCGTTCATACAGAGCGGTCTACTGCCCTATATATAGAGAGCAGCGGTCTACTTCTATACAGAGCGGTCTACTGCTATGTATGGCAGTAGACAGAGACCTCTCTGCAGTAGACAGTAGACCTCTCAGTAGACAGAGACCTCTTTATAGCAATAGTCAGTAGATCTCTCTATAGCAGTATACAGTAGATCTCTCTATAGCAGTATACAGTAGATCTCTCTATAGCAGTATACAGTAGATCTCTCTATAGCAGTATACAGTAGATCTCTCTATAGCAGTAGGCAGTATAGAGCAGATCTCTCTATAGCAGTAGACAGTAGACTTCTCAGTAGACAGAGACTTCTTTATAGCAGTAGACAGTATACAGTAAATCTCTCTATAACAGTAGACAGTAGATCTCTCTATAGCAGTATACAGTATACAATAGACCTCTCTATAGCAGTAGATAGTAGATCTCTCTATAGCAGTAGACAGTAGATCTCTCAGTAGACAGAGACCTCTCACCTCTCTATAGCAGTAGACAGTAGATCTCCCTGTAACAGTAGACACTAGATCTCTCTACAGCAGTAGACAGGGACCTCTCTGTAACAGTTGATCTCTTCATAGAAGTATACAGTAGACAGTAGATCTCTCTATAGAAATATACAGTAGACAGTAGATCTCTCTATAAAGTATACAGTAGACAGTAGATCTCTCTATATAGCAGTAGACTTCTCAGTAGACAGAGATCTCTCTATAGCATTATACAGTAGACCTCTCTGCTATACAGAGCGTTCTACTGCTCTGTATAGAACATCTATATATCGAACAGAGAGCGGTCTACTGCTCTGTGTATAGAGAGCAGTGTGCTTCTATACAGAGCGGTCTACTGCTCTGTGTATATAGAGCTGTCTACTTCTATACACAGTGGTCTACTGCTCTGCATGGCAGTAGACAGAGACCTCTCTATAACAGTAGACAGTAGATCTCTCTATAGCAGTAGACAGTAGGCCTCTCAGTATACAGAGGCCTCTCTACAGCAGTAGAGAGTAGACTTCTCTGCTATACAGAGTGGTCCACGGCTCTGTATAGTACCTCTATTTATCGGTTGATCATTCTTACAGAGCGGTTTACTGCGTAAAGAATATCAGGGATAGTTCTGAATAGAATGTCGCGAAGTGGTTAGGGATCAAGTCGAAGTCACAGGAAGTCACAGGGGCTTAAGTCATAAGAGTACGGCGGGTGGTAGAGCAATTCCCAGCCCCATCGAGTGAACAACTGATCCACAGCATATGTAACATGCGCTCGAGCATTATCATGCAAAATGATGGGTGGGTTCTGCATAAAGTGTATCCGCTTCTTCCTTAAAGCTGGTCTCAGATTTTGTTCCAAAAATGTGGAGTAATACTACGCAGTGACGGTCTGGCGTTGGGGTACTGCATGCCTCAGGATAACGCCATCGCAGTCGTACACGAGAATAACCATAGCCTTCACATTGCTGAGGTTCCGACGAAATTTGGATTTGTGCGGTGACCAGTAATGACGCCACTCATTCGATTGGCTTTTCATTTCTGGCTCATATGATTCAGCCCATGTCTCATCCAGTGTGATGATGTGACGAAGGAAAGCTTCTCCTTCGCGCTCGTAGCGTTCCAAGTGGATACGAGTAGCCTCGTATCGTTGCCATTTCTGGATCTCCGTCAGAGCGTGCGGAACTCAACGCGATGCAGTTTTTTTCATTCCCAGGCATCCCTTCACAATGTGTAGCACAAGTGCATGCGACACTTCTCTCTGATTGGCTAACTGACGAATCGTAAAGCGCCGATCTGTCTCCAGTAACGCGGAAACAGCACTCACTTGTTCTTCACTTGCACTGGGACGACCTGTCCGAGGTTCATCTTTCGCATTTTGGCGTCCGTCATTGAAGGCTTTTTACCAGTCTTCCAACTATTCTGTATGATAATACAGATTTCCCACAAGCCTCTAAAAGAACTTGATGGCACTGTCGTGCAGTACGACCTCCGGCACTTTGAATTCTTATCCAATACCGTTGCCCCAATTTCGAAAACATCGTGACTGGACCGATGGGTCGGCTCATGTTCTTTCCGTCACTGCGAAGACATATGCAGTAAGGAAGGTGAGTCCATTTCACAGTAAGGTGTGCTATGTAACCAACCAACGTGTGACGTAAGTAGCATAAACTTTTTACGGTACGCTTTACAGATGTGTTGCCACTATTAAAATTCTAACCGTTGCTCGTATATACACTGAAGTGCCAGCAAACAGGTACAGACGAGTTTATGCAAAATACATAACAACGTCACCTATGCGCGCACTCGGTTGAGTCCGCCAGTGCGTATATAAGACGATAGATATCCTTGCCAGCTGTCAGAGCTGGTTTCGGCGTGAGAATGACAAGTAATAACGATTTAAGCGATTTTCAACGCGGTGTCATAGTTGGCGCTAGTGAGACGGGTCATATTATTTCGGAGGTAGAAACGAAGTTCGAATTTTCACGGACGACCATTGCAAGGGTGTACCGTGACTACAAGAATTCCGGCAAAACCTCCAACCTACGATACCAGTGTGGCCGTAAAATGACATTGGGTGAACGTGACCATCGTCGGCTGTCAAGAATCGTTTCACACGATAGGCGTGCAACACTCTCGCAGGTATCATCGCAATTCGATGCTGGAGCCTCGACAAGCATCAGCGTCCGGACTGTGTAACGTACTCTGCACGATATGGGCTTTGGGACACGACGCCCAACTCGAGTCTCCTTGATGGGTGCATGACACAGAGCAATGCGCCTCGCTTGGGCACGGCAACACCGCCACTGGACACTTGATGACTGGAAACAAGAGCCTGGTCTGACGAGTCGCTTTTCCAACTGTATCGGGCAAATGGAAGGATTCGTGTGTGGCGCAAACCGCATGAAGCCATGGATCCCGCCTGTCAACAGGGAACTGTACCGACTGGTGGGGGTCCGTAATGGTATGGGATATGTTTAGCTGGACTTCACTGGGACCCCTGGTGCTATCGGGCACCAATGCCTGCTGATGTGTGCACTGGCAATAGCTATTAACAATAAGGGTAATCCCTGGAAATTCAAAAACTATGTTTTCCCAGTATTAGAGAAAACACAGGTTCGCTATTCGAGGATGGGCGTTGTGTTTCACCCAGCCGACGTTCCGTGTATCGGGGTCCGCTGAGTGCCGCAATGTTTATAAGTAATCATCTAGTTTTTTATTTCACTTTTATTTTAGTTAACTTAGAAATTTTGATTTTCACTTGCACTGATATGAAAGCTACTCGGTATTGAACCGGAGGATATTTTTCTGAACATTCATTTCCCAAGCACTCATTCACACACCCAACTCTCAATCGTAGTTAACCTCTCATTTCACAAAATTTAACACTTAAATGATATTTAGGAGACTCATAATAACTTGAGAATAAAAGGTTTATTTCCCTATTGAAGGCTTGAAATTTAAAAATACATTCAGTCATATGTATATGCTTGAAGACCCTTTTATCAAAATTATTTTACAAAAAGTTAACTTTAATTTCATATTTTTATTTAAAATAGCTGAAATTTTTGAATCACAATTTACTTAAAATGATTCCCTATCCTATACAAATTCCTGCTCTGATCAACGTATTTACTTTACTCAACCGCTTCATTTCTTCTATTTCCGCTCTTCTTTTCTCAGCATTAATTTAGAGATGGTTTTATTTTCAACCCTGACTTAGGTTCTACTATGCTGTTCTTTAAATTTCGGTTCAACATACGAAATATATAAAAAGAGAGGAAACCGCTATGGTCGGAAATGTCCTACCTTCTATCCTACGATAAGGGCTGGCGAAAAATTTTCTCCAACTGGTTCCTGGATCCCTCAGACAGGTTCCTTTCTTAGGAGCACCACATATCTTTTTATGAATTTTCACTTATCTCAGAGTCCGAACCTTTAACTTTTTCACTACGGCAGAAAAATCTTTCTAATTTGGGCACATGCTCGGTCCTCGGAGGTACTAGGCTAAATCATCAGCGAGAGCGAGGCTGGGATACAGCCTTCTCGTATCATTTCGATTTTCTCAATCCTTCCTGCTACTTCGCTCCTTAATTCCTTCTCAACCTTTTTTTCACCATGCTATATCTTTCATTTGGTGCACCTCTTCCAGTCCTACGCAAAATTGTTCTCCCCGGATCCTCCCACCAATTTACAGATTGGTCAAATAATTATCATTTCCCGATCTGATTTGCTCTGGGTTTCCCGCCAATACTCTGATTTGCCATCTTAGCCCCGTCCAAAAATTGCGTCCGCCCCTGAATTCTAGGAATTTCGTGCCCGTGGATCTTTCTGTGTCGTAAATTTTCCCACCATATAATTGCTATGGGTTTTCCTTGCCTGGCTCCACGCTATTCTTTTTACCAGACTTGGTGCAGCAATTCTCAAGACGATTGGCACCGGACTCCAATAAAATGTCCACCCGCCATTCATCCTCTTTGTAGAATTACTCCACCTTACCCAATAGTGCTGGCTCGCGGGGGCCGATGAGAAGAGATGCCCCGCGTCTTACGCTACAGCCAGCGGCTGACTGGAAGTTTCCTTCGACTCGGAGAAAGAGAAGAGGGGAAAAAGGGGTACTATCCCGAACCCTGCCTCGGCCCGAATCCACGAAAGAAAATCTAAGGAAAAAATTAAATCGCGAAATGTAGAGCACCTGAGGAGCGTGAAGTTTATAAAATCCTAAATTTATTAATTCTTACACCAGCTCCCCAAAATCTCTCCCATGTATTTGATTAATTTTAAAACCCCATTTCTTTTTCGCTTCTCAGATTTATTCACAACTTCCAATACAGGGAAAAGGTGCACGCTCGCTCACGAGCGTTGCAACACTGGTACGTCTACTAAGTCCTGTAACCGGCCAATGCTATGTGCGCATCCTTTCTGACGAGGTACACCCGTTCATGCCCTGCATTCATGCTGATGGGTTGGGCCTGTTCCAACAGGACAATGCACTTCCACACAAGTGTCGGGACGCCACATTATGATTAGAGGAGTCGCATGGCCCGCTAGGTCGCCGGATCTTAGCCCATTGGATTTCTTCCTCTGGGGTCATCTAAAGAACTGATATATCGACGGCCTGTCAGCAGCCTGCACGACCTAGTAGTAGCCACCTTACACGCGGCTCTCACAACTGTAACCCCTGCTATGCTGCAACGCGTACAGTTGTCTATTCTTCGGTGGCCTGTTCCGCACTACAAGGTGGTCATTTTGAACACATGTTGTAATCTGACACGAATCCACGTGTTTTATAATGTGTGTTGTAGTGGTACACATCAATGAATTACATGTTTTCTGTCAAAGTGATTGGGTAAGTTATTTTTAATGTCTGTATTCTCACCGGATGTGACGTCACGAACTTTCGGCGCGTATATCTCCGGAATGCGACGTCTGATTGGACAACGGATAACGATTTTTGGCTTCTTTCTCCACGAGGAATCATCCGGTAGGTTTATTGCGTGGTCAATTCTGATCACCCTGTATATTACGTTTGTATGGATATATACATAAATTGAGTTTCGCTGCAGAAGCTTTTGGGCGACCACTGCGACACTTTCGCAGTATTTTCGTTCTTAAAGCAGATTGACTTTTTAAAACTTATTTAAAAAAAAAAAAAATAATAATAATTTATAATGATTATAACAGTGAATTAATAAATTTATTTATAAACCTAATTAACTAACTAGTCTTCACAGCTTTTATCATTCTCTTTTCTAACTTTTACCAAGCCTGTCTGCTCCTAATCATTTCACCCCGCCTCTAAAAAAAAAAAAAAATCTTTAACTGATAGTTCTGTGTCTGGCGCTCTTTGGCCAAACCTGGCCCTTGCGCCACTAAAATCAATTAACTAACTAACTAACTAACTAACGAATTTATAGTTCAAAGCAGATTTGTCTGGGTCAGTTACGGATCAAGATCAGGTCGGGTCGGGTCCAGTTATGGGACGTCCGGGTCCGAAATTTTTGACCCGTTTCCAACTCTGTTATCTACTGTGCACTGATTTCGACAATTGAAATCTGACTGATCATGTATTGTATTTACTCTATGTTCCGCTCATGGCGGGTTGAGTTCCGCAAAGACGACTATGCGCACTTCAGGATAACTGGCAAATTAAAGCAGCTGGCTTGCCATTCCGGCGCTGCATACGTAAGGGACAAAGTGCATCCGGAGCTGACTTCACAGGAAACCATGCACTCATTCGCGTCACCAAACACAGGGGGACTGCGGAAAATCCGGGGAAAACCGCAGATTAGATAGTCGGCAGGGATGATATTCAAACACCCGTCAGACACGTAGACCAGATATTCGAAAATCTGTCACAAAGTTCATAGCGACTTAAACAACTGCGCTATGACGATGGTATTGCATTTACAGGAGATCAGAATTCAAAAGGGCATTCCAGCAAAAACGTCCCCGTTAAATTTAGGTTTTGTTCATATACCAAATCGTAACACCTGAGGTTTTCCAGTTTTGGTCAATCCAGCTGTGCCCCCTCCCCCTCTCTCTTTTTTTTTTTTTTTATCATAAACACATTTTCCAAAGGTAATTTAAATAATACTACAAGAGCTTTGGGGTCCCCTTAGCAGCGCGGCCTAGATCCATTGCACTCTCTTCTGCATTCCTAGTTCCACCGACCAGGATTATGAAGTCAAGCAACTAAGGAGATGTATCACAAGAAACCGATAGAAGGTTTAACGACCACGGTGAGCTATAAGAAGTTGGCCGTCCCTAATTCAGAGCCACTGGTTCCAGGGAAGGGAGAGAACCATGGTCGTAACACAAACACGACACCCATGCTTCACCGGGATTCGAAGCGGACATTTCTCGGATGAAAAAAGCCAGCGCTTAGATTACTACGCCACCGGCACGGCTAACTTTCGCTGAAATTAACGAGTCCAGGGTTGTCTCGTAAATAAACTAACATAGATTTCCAATAAGGTGGTGTTGCTATTTAATGAGAGTACTTGTTTAAATGAAGGTACAGAGAAAAGGTACATTATTGTAAATATGCTTTTGAGTAGGTGCCTTGATACAGTGACTGGGCAGTGTACTTCTACTCATGTTTGAGACATTCAGGTTGAAGGACTTCCAGAGATGCTAAGATCATCTATTTCTTTTCTTTGCATCGCACTTTTTCTCGTACCTGTTCTCGTCAGCCTGTCTTTTGTGAGGACGTGTGTGCGATTACATGTAATCTCCCCCCTCCCTTCAGCTGCCCCTCCGCTGCCACCCTTTGCAAATGGCATCTCACACGCAGAGCCTCCAAGTTGCTGTGCCGTAGAAACACATGTGGTTCGGAGAATGATGGATGGAAATTGCCGTGCTTTCGTTATTACCCCTGAGTTGTGTGTAAAAAAGGCAGGCCATGTCCCCATAAAGAAGTAGACTACGTCCGTGAGCCATTATGGGCTGCCCATTTATCACGGCGCTGGACAAGGGCTGACTGAAATATGAAGCATAAAACACGTAAATGATAAGTTGGCCGCTCTCTCGAATCTTGGTCGCTCGAGGCTGACGGCTCGGGAGTTTTATGACGGAATGTGACGGGAATCCGAATGGCTGGCTACAAGCGTCTTCTGGAACCAGATTTGGTGTCGGAGAGGTTTCCGCAGGAGACTGCTGATTGTTGATATTGCAGAACACAAAAGCGAAATTTGATAAGCTACGTTTTATAACACGAAGGTCAACATGCTGTCAACAATTATCTCTCACCATGGTAACCAAACTTAAAGAGTACGTAAAGGAAACAGTAACAGGTAGAATTGTCGAGCCGTAAGCTTTCGTGTCACGGAGAGGAATTAAGAATAAAAACGTATTTATTTTTATCATCACACATAAGTTGGAAACAAATTTCCCTGAAGAAATGATTCTTCACAAATACATGGAAAGCAATACTAATGCAATTGTTGGCACAAGTGTGCCGTATTTTCACTGTTTCCACGTAGCTATTCCTTCAGAAACCTTGAAAATTTCATTTCCCTGGAGCGGTAATCGAACCCACACCTCCTGATTTCTGGTTGAGCATGCTAACCATTTCACCACGCCAAGATGGAACAGGCAATCCAGGGTATTCCTCGTTCTTCTTGCACTCGAGATCCGACACAGGCTACCATAACCGCCCTCAGGAACCTAAAATCTCTTGCTTCCCTTCCGTCTTGCCTTTCTAATACAGTAGTTTACTCCTCCCCCTCCATCTGGTTCAAGAGCACCTGAACCCTTTAGAAAAATTAAACTGCACAAAGAGGTGTACCCCCTGAGACCCCTGGTTTCTGCTTACGCTTCCCCCACCAGACAACTCGAACGAGCTTTAGCTTCGCTCCTCTCCCAACTCACTACTCCTCTAACTACGCAGTTTCCAGTCGCCTTCAGGCTTTATCACGGATCAGAACCCTTCAGCCTGTCACCGCCCCTTTCATAATTGTTATCCCTCGACGTGATTTCATTATATTCCAGTATCCCCACCAACTGGTTCATGATCCGATAGTTACAAAATTGCAAACCGAGAGAAGAATCTGAAACACAAGCTATATACTCTGCGCACTTCGCTTTATGTTCAATAGATCGTGTTTTCGTTTCAATGACTCAATCTACCGTCAACTTGGAGGAGTCCCCTTGGGCTCCCCCTGTCACCTATACTGGCAAAAATATTAATGAAGCACCTCGAGAACGAAGTTCTGTTGACATTTCCCATTAAGCCAGTATTGTATATGCGCTATGTTGACGACATCTTGGTTTTCTGGCCCTCCTCTATCAAGAACCTGCAGTCCTTCACAGATTATTTGGCTTCAAGATATCCCACTATAAACTTCCCTACTGAACTCGAGACCGACCTGACTCTCCCCTTTCTGGACATTTTGCTAAGGCGTGATCCCATCAACCACACTGTTATTACCTCCGTTTACCGAAAGCCTCCCTGTCTCTATTTCTATGATACCGGCAACCTCGTCTCATCCTCCTAGTCAAAAACTATCCTCGATTCGCTTTATGTTAAACCGGGCAAAATCACATTCTTGAACTCTTGACTCATACTGTAGTGAAATTGCTACCATAAAAAACTCGGCCGTCACCTTTGACCTTTGGCTACCCCCACCCTTTGGTAGACGAGACACTCCAAAAAATTCAGGAGACTATGTCGTGTACCTTCATCAGAAATGACGAATCACCAAAACGCTACGTGGAGTCTATGCCTTATATAACTCCAATAATCAATATTTTGAAAAATATATGCAGGCCGTATGGCCTGAACTTTGGGGTAAAGAGCCGCAACATCTGGTCTATGGTCAAAAAGGACAGGGACCAAATCCAGGGCATGGATACACACGGTGTCTACAGAGTCCCATTAAAAGCAATCGAACCCGGTAAGCAAGACCTGATGTATATAGGCTCGACGACCCGCATAACGAAGCATAAATGCAATATAAAAAACGAATCCACTAACACAGAAATGTCGCTCATACTTAAAATTATACAAAATCACATTAAGAGAAAAAGGAAGAAAATTATCTCCCTCTCTGAGAGCCCGAACTCCAGTAAGTATTGTGCAGCCCAATCCCGGTTCGGGCCCGGGCTCGACTTCGACCTCGGGCTCGGCCAATCTCAGCACTGGTCCACTACCAGGGCAACCGTTTACTGACGTGTGGTCGTCTGTGTTTAGCGCTTGCAGCACAGGTGCACGCAGTTAACTCTGTTAGCAATTATCAAGGTTTTGCAAGTCGTTTGTTTCGCTGTAAATTTTTCATTTCTGTATAGCCCTGTTCACTTAAAGCCGCACTTATATACAGGGTGTCCACATTCTGGAAAGTCAGGGGAAATCAGGGAAAGTCAGAGAAATGAAAGTTGGTCAGGGAAAGTCAGGGAAATGCCTGAAATGTTGGTAAAAGTCAGGGAAAATCAGTGATATTTAAAAAAAAAGTCAGGGAAATTTCAATCACAGTTAGACTACAACTCGTTTTAACCCGGCGTCAGGGAGTGATGCCCTCATCGCCTAACACACTTGCACTTGGTGTTGCAGACAGTCGCTAACTTCCCCTTCCTACTAATGTAACCTTGTATTTCCTACCTATTATTGTAAGTTGTGTTACTTTTCTTGTTAACATTTCTCTTTTTGTTTTAGGTCAAAGGAGTAGAAGAAAATTTGTGATATAAGTTATACCTTGTTAAAAGGCAATTAAGACTGCAGCAATGTCAAAGCGTTGTGTGTTTAATGAACAATAGTTGGACGAACAATTAAATCCGGAGTTTTCTGGTTGGATAGCTGCTGTGAACGGCGACAATGAATCAGCAGTTTGTAAAGTGTGCTCTAAAACTTTCAAGCTTAGCAACTTGGGGCGTCGGGCAGTCTCCAGCCCCGGAAATGGCCCTAATCATTTGAAAAACATTCGTGCTAAAATGTCTCAGCCCAGTCTTGCTTCTTTCACTTCCTCTGTGAAAAAGAACTCTCTTTCTAATAACGAACCCTTGCCATCAACAAGCTCAGGAAATGTGGGATCAGTACTTCTAGAAAATATTAAGTCTAATGACTCAAATGCTTATGTTGTGAAAGATGATGTGAAGCCCAGTGACCTAAATGCTTATGTAGTGAAAGATGATGTAACAAAGTCGGAAATAATATGGGCCATGGAGGTGTTGTCCAAGTGAATGTATCTGAACTCTTGTACAAAGATTAACAAAACGTTTCAGTTAATGTTTCCTGACACTGCGATAGCTTCAAAATTTACTTTAGGCAAAAGTAAAGCATCTTATGTGATAAACCATGGATTGGCACCACATTTCAAAGAGTATTTAATGGACGATCTGAAGCAGTGCATTGACTTTGTAATTTGTTTTGATGAATCACTAGACAAAATTGCTCAACTTGGGCAAATGGATCAGTTTGTTCGTTATTGGGACGTCAATCTGCAAAAAGTTTCCACTAAATACTTAAGTAGTGTGTTTTTAGGACGGGCAACAGCTAATGACCTTTTAGAGAAATTCATTAAAGGTGCACCTCTTCCCTTGGATAACATGCTACAAGTGTCAATGGATGGACCTAACGTTAATCTCAGCTTTCTTCAAAAGCTCAAAGATAAACTTATAACTGAAAATCCAGATGGCAAATTATTATTTGACATTGGAGTATGTTGTCTTCACGTGGTCAATAGACCTATGAAAACTGGACTTGAATCAGTGGAATGGGATATACATCACTTTCTGCGTAACTTGTACTACCTTTTAAAAGATAGTCCTGCTCGCCGTGTAAATTATACTGTGATTACTGGATGTAAAGATTTCCCTCTGAAATATTGCACTGTAAGGTGGTTGGAAAACGTTAATTGTTTGACTAGGGCATTGCTTGTCTATGATCATATCAAGAAATATGTTAAAAAATCTTCGGTTTCCAGCAAACAGCACATATTTCTTGCAGAATTCATGGAAAGTCCACTGTTGAAATGCAAATTGGCTGCATTTAGGACTATAGCTTCAGAGTGTGAATCTTTTCTGAGAAGGTTCCAGAGCCCAAAGCCTTTAATTCCTTTCTTACACACTGATTTGCTGGATATGATAAAACATTTGATGGCACGAAGTTTGAAACCTGACAAATTAAGTGTAGCTGATAGTGTCACAAAACTGTTAACTTTAGATGTATCAAAAAGTGAAAATATTCTCTCAGTTGAGAAAGTTGATATTGGATTTAGTGCTAAAAAGCTATTAAAAGAAGTGAAGTGCTCAGAAAGGGAGAAATTAGAGTTTAAGCTTGAATTTAGGAAACGTGTGACTAGTATGATTGAAAAACTTCGTGAGAAAAGCCCACTAAAATTTAAGTTTGTCCGTGGGGTAACTTGTTTGGACCCAAATATTATAGTGCAGCAGCCGAGTCTATGCAAGAAGAGAGTGGAAATTGTGCTCGAAGTTTTACTTAGTGCAAGCAGGATTTCAGATGACTGTGCTGAAAAAGCTAATAAACAGTACGCTTCATTGTGTGTAGAAGCTCAATCTGCTTTAAAGTCTCAGTTTGATGAATTTTTAGACAGTCATGATGATTCCATTGGGTTAGACAAATTTTACAGTGCTCTACTTGACAACCAAAAACAATTCGGTGAACTTTGGGATGTAATAAAAATTTGCCTCATTATGTCTCATGGAAATGCTTCAGTGGAAGGTGGATTTTCTGTCAATAAATCTCTTCTTGTGGAAAATCTCATGGAAGAATTCCTGATTTGTCAGAGAACAGTTTTTGATGCCATTAAAAATGTGGGAGGAGTAGAACACATTGTCATCAATACAAGGCCTCTTCTTTCTGTCGGAGCCTCCAGACGAAGATATCAGGATTATCTTGAGAAAAAAAGTGTTCTTCAAAACGAAGAAGAAAGAAAACTGAAGTAAAAAAGAAAAATTGATCATGAAATAAAGGAACTGAAGGAAAAAAGAAGATTGCAGGCGAAGATTTCAGATTGGGAAAAGAAGAAAAGTGGTGTGTAATATAAAAACAGTGACTGTGTTCCTACTGTAATACGTATTTTTATAGTAACTGTTCTGAATATTGTGTATGGGGTTTGTTTGAGTGTTTCTTCAATAAATGTAAAACCATGAAAAAAAGGGTAAACTTAAAATTAAAAAGGTGTGAGTTGAACGGCTATGGGGAAGGTGGAGGCCGATAAAAAAAAAAAATAAAAAATAATTAAATGAACCAGTTATTTGGGAAATTTTATACGTCAAACGGAAACACTTTTAACTAATATAAGTTTCTCAATTATCCAATTCAATTTTATTTATTATCATGGCACATATATTGAAAAACTCAAATAAGCCTATTTGTTGAAGGTCAGAAGTAAATTACTCCGTCATTTTTGGTCTACGCCGGGATTCGAACCCGAGTCCGCTTATTCCGGAACAAGTCGCTCTACCAACTGAGCTACGCAGACGTTTATTCTGACTGCAATCTGCCTTTATGTCGTGTGCGTCCTGCTGGCAGGTACGTCACATCCCCCCGAAAGGGGGCCGGGGGCATGGCCCACGGATCAGCCGTGACCATGAATCGTTGCAGGCAGCCATCCACTGTAGAACGTGCACTTGAGAACTCCCAGTCAATCTGGTGTGTGGAATGCAACGTCACACACATTTATTTTTCGAAGCGCTGGAGAAGGGATTCTCTGATTTTTCCTATCTCGCGGTGTGGAAATAACATCACACCATTGCGAGATTTTGAACGGTTGGGTCATCCGTCCCTGTTCGGGCGCCATTATAACGAAGTAAATTACTCCGTCATTTTTGGTCTACGCCGGGATTCGAACCCGAGTCCGCTTATTCCGGAACAAGTCGCTCTACCAACTGAGCTACGCAGACGTTTATTCTGACTGCAATCTGCCTTTATGTCGTGTGCGTCCTGCTGGCAGGTACGTCACAATTTCTTATATATTTGGTCAGGGAAAGTCAGGTAAATCAGGTTTGATAATTCTGTGGACACCCTGACTTCGCAACGAAATGTTTCAACCCATATGGGACGAAACAAAAATACTTACTACCCCATTGTCAAAAAATCTAACTCTTTTCACTGAAAGTCTACATATTTTTGCCAACCAACATAAGTGTTGCAATGGTGACTTTCCGTGTGTAGTACCAACCCCCTGGAAACTTTTATTCCAATGTGACTCACCTGAGTTGTACCCTAACTGACGGCATTGCTATTCTTACTTACGAACTCAGATCTTGACTCGTCATCTGTACGCATGCCCTTCCACATAACACACGTCACATCCTCTTCTCGATTTATATAACCCACCGTTCACATAATCAGTTTCACACATTAGGGCCGCGGGTGGCCTAGTGGGCAACGTTCGTGACTGCTGCGGAAAGGACCTCAGGTTCGATCCACTAAATACCTGCCGTGCGTCGGATGGGCACCTTAATCCGCCAGACCCCGGGTACTGGCCCCCGGTAATAAATAAGGGCGTCTTCCTCCCCCTTTCTACTTCGCTTCCGTGTCACTTTCCTATCGGGCACTCTAGCCCAAATCTCCTAGCTTCCTATTTCTAAAGGTTGTTTCAGACCTGGAGTCAGACACTCCCTTCCTAAAATCCTCTACATATGATCATCATGATCAGTTTCACACCTGAGGATGAATCCGATGCGGATTTGAAAGTGCTAGTGTAATTTTAAATGTAAATGTTTTTAACTATGGTGTATTTTACTATGGTGTTTTTACATTAAAGTTTTTACTCTATAATATCGTGTTCAGACGGCAGTGATCTACTTAATATACAACGTCAACACGAAACTCCTACAGAATTCACCCAGAACAAGGAAGTTTCCAAGCAATCGGGAAGTGCGGGTTCCATATCCACTCCAGGGTAATGAAATTTTCAAGTTTTCTGAAGGAGTGGCTACACGGAAGCAGTGAAAATACGGCACATTTGTGCCATCAATTACATTAGTTAATTAATAGGAAGGAACTGTGCACCAGTTATACTCAAAATAGTATAACAATAACAATAATCGGAAATCTCTTGGCGTAAAATAGAAATAAAACTTTCCAAGCTTTCTCACATCAACCAGATGGCTCTTTCAAGGAAGGTAGGCAGTTAGCTGACTGCTACCTCCCTTGCTAGGAAAGTTTTATTTCTATTCTACGCCAAGAGATTATTGTTATTGTTATACTATTTTGAATTACATTAGTGTTTATGTTTATTCCCTAAATTTCATGAAGTCGGTCCTGCGAAGTCTGAAACGTTTCTTCTGCACTGTAAAAAATTGACTGTAGATTTTGCGGTTTTAAACCGTTTTCCAGGGTGCCAACACAAAACCGTAAAATCTACAGTTTTATGCAGTGTTGGAGCAAAGCTATAGCTTTGCTCCAACACAATTACCACATTCGTTCCAGCCAAATTTTTGTGTTTTCGTGATTATTTGCACTGTGACTTGCTCCTGCCAAATTCTGTGCTGCTTTCTTCATTAAATGCAGTGTTGAAGCAAAACTACAGCTTTGCTCCAACACTGCATAAAACTGTAAATTTTACGGTTTTGTGTTGGTACTCTGGAAAACGGTTTAAAACCGTAAAATCTACAGTCAATTTTTTACAGTGTGGAGATGAGCATGGCCCGGGCTATGACAAAAAGCCCGGAAACGGATATGGGACGACCCGAATCCCTTTTTTCAAGATTTAAGAATAAAAAAGTGTATTTTTATTTGCAAAATTTAATGAAGTAGGTCCTTCAAAGTCTGAAACGTTTCTTCTGGTGATGAGCATGGGCCCGGGCTATGACAAAAAGCCCGGAAACGGATACGGGGCCGACCCGGATCCTTTTTTTTTATGATTTAAGAATAAAAAAAGTGTATTTTTATTTGCTAAATTTCATGAAGTCGGTCTTTCAAAGTCTGAAACGTTTCTTCTAGAGATGAGCATGGGCCCGGGCTATGACAAAAAGCCCGGAAACGGATACGGGGCCGACCCGGATACGTTTTTTTATGATTTAAGAATAAAAAAAGTGTATTTTTATTTGCTAAATTTCATGAAGTCGGTCCTTCAAAGTCTAAAACGTTTCTTCTAGAGATGAGCATGGGCCCGGGCTATGACAAAAAGCCCGGAAACGGATACGGGGCCGACCCGGATACGTTTTTTTATGATTTAAGAATAGAAAAAGTGTATTTTTATTTGCTAAATTTCATGAAGTCGATCTTTCGAAGTCTGAAACGTTTCTTCTGAAGATGAGCATGAACCCGGGCTATGACAAAAAGCCCGGAAACGGATACGGGGCCGACCCGGATCCTTTTTTTAGGATTTAAGAATAAAAAGTGTATTCTAATTTGCTAAATTTTATGAAGTCGGTGCTGCAAAGTCTGAAACGTACCTTCTGGAGATGAGCATGGGCCCGAGCTATGACAAAAAGCCAACGGATCAGGGACCCGAGCGGGCTTTATATAAAATATTTTACTAAAATTCCGGCCCGTGCGATCCCGGGCTCAAGTTAATTTTCCCTTTCATTTTTTTCAATCAGTTTTACATAACACTGCTAACCGGATTATTAACTAACCCAATGGCAAACGCAGAACTGAACGGTTAGGCTATAAGGTGCGTCCATAAATATGGAGACAGTCGACTTTGTGCCATGAACGCAATGCGAATGAATATAGGTAGAAAGCTGAAGTGGTACCTAATTAGACATAACCCTACAACAAACGTTTCGATCCGTCGAGATGACCGGATTGTGTGAAAAGAACACCACAAAGTGAAATAGTGTAATTTTAGGTGTCTCATAAATATAAAGACAACTATGTATAGTAGCCACATGCAAATGAGATGTACAAATTAGCATGTTGTACGAACGCGCAAGGGCCGTAATTCGGTCCAGCCTACAAAAGACAGAGCACCTGCCGTCAGACATTCATTTGCTGATATGCCACGCAACAGTCAACGTTCTGGTGAGGAGGTGCAGAAGATTTGGAGACTGAGAGCAAATGGATTGCCTGTAGAAGCCATGGGGAGGAGTAGGGCTGTCAATTATAAGACTTTATCAAAACTCGGTGTGTTAACTGCCAGAAAACGGCCTGAAAGGCCTCGAATAACAACCAAACGAGATGATCGTGCCATCATGCGTTTAGTTTCATCCCAAAGGTTATCACTACGTCAAGTTTCTCAGACTGTTTGGGCCACCCTCTCAAAGGACACAGTTCATCGACGAATCAAGGAAAGTCGCAACATTGTGCTCCGTAAAATGCGCCGTCTGCCACACCTCACGCGGCGCCACAAGGAAGCTAGATTGTTATGGGTGAGCAGCCACATGCTCTGGACGGACGAGTGGATCACAACTATATTTTCTCAGATGAGAAAAAGTTCAACCTGGATGGCCCTGACGGTTGGAACTACCAGTGGCATGATTTACGACGCGAACCACGCACCTTCTTCAGCAGACAGAAAGCAGGGGGATCTGTGATGGTTTGGGGAGCTTTTTGCGTTCAATGGGACAACGATATTGCTTTCCTGCAAGGCAGGCAAAACTCCGAAACGTATCAGGACATACTCAGCAGCCACCTTCTGCCGTTTGCCGAAACTCTAGCGGGTGCTGATTAATTATCTGTTCCAGCAAGAAAATGTCTCTATCCATCGGTCTGCATCAACGAAAAGCTAGTTTAACACTCATCATGTGAACGTAATGGATTGGCCAGCCCTCAGTCAAGATCTGAACCCTATTGAGAACTTCTGGGGTATCCTATCTCGTGATATGTATGCGAATGGACGGCAGTTCTCAAGTGTATTGGCATTGAAAGAGCAGATTGAATGAAGCTGGTACGCACCCCGTCCAGATCACTTGGTGGACAGCACGCCTAGTCTGGTTTTCAGTGTTATTCGGAACAACGTCTCCACTGTTCGTACCGGATTTAATCATAACTACTAAGTCTTTATATTTTTGAGACAGCGTATTTTTGTTTTGTTTTTCTTGCACTTGGCGTTGGAATTGTTATGTTTCCGTCAAACTATTGTGCAGCTGCGTGTCTTATGCTATTTTTGCAATAAATATGAGGTGTACATTTCAGCTCGTTGTTGTTTCATTTTTATTCGAGAATTTGTTCTGTCTCTATATTTATGTGACGCACTGTAGTCTGTCTTTTTGTTCTTTCCCTAAAATTCTTAATTGTTGTTTTTTGCGTAGTTCGCGTGTATTTTTTACTTAAAAATGTCTGTGAGATAATATAAAATAATTTTCTGGCAGCTAAAATTTTAAGTTCTGCTATCTGCAGTAGGAAAAATTAAAATTTTTGGTCGTTCGGTGAAAACCAAGGGCGTAGCCACCGGGAGGGCAGGGAGGGCGGTTGCCCTCCCAGAATGGTCATTTCAGGGGTGTAAATTCATCCTCTGAGGGATGCAAAAACAGAAGTGTAACTAAAAAAGAAAGTTACAGTATTTTCCTTTTAAATACTTTAGCTCAGGGGTGCACATCCTTTTAACAGCTACGGGCTAATTTCAGACTAACTGAGCAACGGCGAGCCTCCGGGGGTAGCCCCCCCCCCTTTTTTAAAATCCCAAAGCCAAAATATTAAAAAAGTAATAAAACCTAAGAAAAGTGTAAAGAAATTGATTAAGCGAAACAGCTTTCCTATACTTGCTTTAAGAACATGCATGTGTCGCCAAAATCTTTTTATATTTTTTAGATCTCACGTGAGAAATTTGTCATTATTTGTTTTTTTATTAGTCTCTCAATATCTGGTTCAATGTTGGACACAGCAATCTGCAGGATTCCCTCCAAGTGTTCATCAATTAGACGAGAACCATCTCTTGACTTCACCTGTTTCATTACAGAGGATGATTGTTCATATAAGGTGGTGTTTTCGAATGATGTGGCCGGTTTGTTTGGGGGGGGGGGCGTTGATTTTCAGTCCCTTCATTTAGGTAAGTAGATTATGTAATATTCTAAAGAAGCTGCAGAAAATTACTTTTCAATTCGGAATTATTTTGAAGATCAGCAAGCTCCATCTGAAAATCAATGGATCCCCTTTCAATATCAATTGCGAACGATATTGCAAACACGACATGTATTTGTATGTAACCCCATAAAATGTCCATGCCTTTATATGTATACATTTGTGTGTACCGCCAGTCCCCTAAAAATTTTCATATCCCTAAAATCCCTTTTTTTTTTTTTTTTGTAAATGTTTGACTAATTTCAGCTTTGTGCCCTTCGGGGATTTCGTGCTCGTGGGCCAAATGCAATCAAGCCGAGGGCCTCATGCGGCTCGCGGGTTGTGCATGTCTGCTTTAGACAGTCTCAAAGTACAAGGTATCCCACTATGCTACGGAACCCGGCATTTCCTTAATAATATTTACACCAAATTGCAACGAAATTTGAAGTGGACATACTTCATTTCGTGCGAAATGTGATGACATCACAACAAGTACTGCAAGTGGCCACTATTTGCATCCAGACAGCATTGAACCAGGAGCTGTGCGCGTGCCAGGCGGAGTACTCCGTAGTACTTTCCTATAACGGCGGTATATGAGAAAGTAAAAACCACGTATTATTTGAGTGGGGCTCGAAGGGGCATAATTTTGAAATCGAAGGGGCGTAATTTAAAGTCTCGCTCTCCCAGATAAGAATACTACGATCCTGGTGTTATTTTTGTCTTACGGTATCGGCTCTTTCCCATCCTTGGATCAAGTTGTCCCAAGTTAATAACTGGAAAGTTCTTAGTGGTTGTTAAACATCGAAAAAAAGAAAAAAAAGTAATTTTTAGAGTACGGAAATATGCAATTTTCAAAATTTCCTTGCAATTCAGTGATCACGTGTTTCCTTTGTTTTGGGGTGTTAATGACTGGCATGAGTAACTACGAACCATAAGCAGTCACCTGTCGCTAATTTGGGGCCACTGGTTTCAGGGAACAGAAAGAGCCAGCGCCATCAGACAAATACACTATCCATACCTCGGCCGGGGCTCGAAACCGGCCTCATCTCGGACTCACTTTCAGAAGCCAGCACCTCAGACCACTTAGTCACCGAAGCGAGCCGGTGATAAAATTTCCATTTTTGTTTCTAATTTTCCATTTTCTTAGGTGCTATGCATTTTTGGCATTCCTTCATTAGGCCTGGCACTCATTCATAACATTTACTCTTTTTTCTCTGTCTAATCTAGATTAAAGTTTTTAAGCGTCTTTTGCTATGCAATTTTATTTGCTTTGAATAAACTCTCAAAATATATTCAATACATAAGTAGAACAGATATTTCTAGGGTAGGTACTTACCTGTACTCGTGTCATCTTCCAGTGGTGTAGTGCTAATTGAAAGAGTTCAGGAACGCGCTGTGCCTTTACGTCTTCAATACCTTTCCCTTCTTAACCCCCATTCACTTTCTTATATTTATAGTACAGTCATTTGCAAAATTTTAAGACCACCTGTTAGTATTAGGAGATTTCAGCCGTTTGTGCCAGCTACTGTCTGTATTACTCAATTTCATGTCGGTGTTGCATCATCTTATAGCTGCAGACTTGGGGAAAGCGTGCGAACGTCAGTTTGCTTCTGGTTTTCATGCTGAGAGGTTTTGTACGTATTTTCTATATAGCAAAAAATGGGGGGAAGAGTGTCATTAAGTGTTACTCAGAGGGCACAAATAGTGACTTTATATCATGAAGGATACTCCGAATGTGACATAAGCAGAAAGTTGAATGTGAGAAAGACTGCTATTTATAATACGATCATGAAATATCGAGATACAGGTTCGTTTAGCGACCGAAAGAGAAGTGGACGTCCAAGGAAGACAACCTCACGTGATGACAATACCAGAAGACGAATAGTTATGCTTTGTTCGAGGAGTTTGTGCAAGAAAATCAAGGCTTTTTACATTCCAAAGGGTGTGATGTTAGTATCAGCACTGTTCCCGACGTCTTAGCAAAGATTTTGGATTAAAGTCTTATAAGCCTGCACATAAATCTAGACTAACCTCTGTCATGAAAAAGAAGAGACTCCAGTTTGTGTAGCGTCGTGAATCGTGGACTGCTGAAAATTGGATCCAAGTTCTTTCTTTCCGATGAATCAACTTTGCGACAATTTGAAACACGCGAAGCACATGTTTGACGATCAAAAGGCAAAAGGTGTGATAAAAAAAAAAATAGCACCGTGAGACATCCGCCTAGTCAGATGATATGGGGTGCTATGTCAGCATCCGGTAGTGCCTCATTATCTTTTATGCCGACAGGCACTACCATGACTGCTCTTTTTTATATGGAAATGTTACGTGAGAAGCTGTTAACTCATATGCAAGTGCACAGATGCACAATCTTTATACATGATGGTGCTCCATGCCACAGATCACAGACAGTAAAGAATTACCTGCAGAGGGAAAATACTACCATGCTTGACTGGCCCAGTAATAACCCCGACCTCCATCGAAAATTTATGGACCATTTTAAAAGACTATGTAGCAGAAAAACAGCCATCAAATTCCCAAGCTTTGATTGACGTGATAAAGTACGTGTGGTGAAAAGACATTTCAGGTGACTACTGCAAATGCCTCATTGAGAGTATGCCACATCGTATTCTGTCCGTTATAAAAAACAAAGGTGGTCACACAAAGTACTGATTTCGGTCTTTTTGTGTTCTAAAGAATGTAAGTATTCCTCTGAGGTGTCATTTCTTTCAAATGTCTCTTACTAGTAATTAGTTGTTTCTTTGAAAATCTTAATTTTCAATAAATTGACAGGTGCTTTTAAACTTTTGCAAATTACTGTATAAGAAAGTATTGTGATAGTTGGAAATCAAACTTCCACCGGATTTACACATTTCGGCATTCAAGGAACAAGATTTCACCATTTTGGTAAGAAAACATGAGATGTTCCAAGGTACCATATTACATCGATTCGACGTAAAATTTCTTATCGATTTATGGTCGATATGAAACGTCGAATATGTCCACATATTCATCGTTTCATATCGACCAAAATCGATAAAAATCCATGTCCACTTTTGTTACGTCCTTTCGACGTCGAATTTGAAACCTATTAAGTCCATATCAAGTCAACAGTAGACGAAGATTTGAGAAACATATACATCGTTGCTACGTAGTGTAGACGTCGATTCTACGTTGATATTCCGCAGTTTAGTTATCGATTCTAGTGCTGATGTAATGTCTACGTTTACTCTACAATTCCAAGGTACCATATTACATGATTAAAAGTTTAGAATTTCATGTTGAAACATGAAATTCTGAACTTTTAATCGTGGTGAAATGTGTGCGTATTTGTAGTACAATTCTACGACGCTGTCTACGATTAAAAGATCATATATATTTTTTTTTATTGTTTCAACATCCAAGTCTTTTCGGGGGCATTCGAAAAGACACATAATTCTCAAAAATTTCACAGAATGTTTGGTGATCTGTCAGCATCGCACTAGGCCTAACCCTGATTTGGATTTGCGTACGTACAAATTATATATCTTAAAAAGTAATTCAACTTAAAGAAACGAGAGTCGACTTCTTATAAACATACATAAGCAAAAAAAACTTTGAACTTACTGGCGAAAAAGGAGACAGATAAGAATCTCGTCTTAAAACAGAAATGATACAACTGACCAACACCCCAGCATCCAAAAAGTTTGTTTGGCATAATGGTTGCAAAGGCGCATGCGCACGTTGCTTACAGATTGCATAAAAACATCGATTTTTCAACCTAAGGGAACTAAAGGGATAAATTGCGTAAAACTGTCTACATGTATACTGAAATTCAATGTAACGATTTTTCTTGACGCTCCGTCTCATCGATTTTACGTCGAAAACTATGCCTCGACGTAATATCGACCTAGAAACCAAAAAATCGATGTCGATTCGACATTACTGTGCTACCGGGATTGGGGCCCAAATTGGAGCAGTTTTGGGTTATTAGAACTAAAATCAGCTCCATATTATCGAGTAATATGTTGTTGTAGGCGGGAATTAATTCAGAGTGCAATTGTGGAAACCATTTATTACTGGGAGTCTTGGTTCTTGAGATTTTTGGATACGGGAAGTTTGGTACAGCACGGGCAATTCTGTAGTCCGCCTGAAAACGAGCGGTAGAACACCCTGGAGATTTATTGCTTCGAGGAATGTTTTCCCCTCTGCTTGAAATGGGCCTCAAGTTCCAGAGAGAAAAGTAATCTCCTCTGCTTCCAGCGTAATTAAGGGGCATTATACTTCGATTCACCTTAAGATGACACTGAATTGGAAGGTACGTGAAACCTATCGCCGCGTCTAGAATTAGTTCGAACATTTTCCGTGAAAGTCAACGCATTTATTGCCCGGAATCATACTTTATATAATCCTAGCTGTTTGTTTATAAGTATATTTTTAGACAAAACTGAAAATCATATCTTTTACAAATGGCAAATCAGTGACTCATCAAGGATAAAGGTTTCATAGTGCGTGGTACAGAGGTGTAGGCAAGACAGTTTCAGCTTTTTCATTACTATCGACCACACTCCCAATTTGCACTTGGAAACGTTAATGGTCGAAGTCCCCTGTGGTTTCATATTGCATAACAAAAAAGATGCACTAATCAGGGACCGGATTAAGGCCTTAGTGGGCCCCTAGGCTAAGAAATTTTAATGGGCCCCAATGCTAAGACATCTGATTGGGCCCCCAACGAACTTATGATGAAGAACTATTATGAAATCCGTTAAAACACAAAACTGTAAGTATTAAATTACCTGCAGAGTTTTCATAATAAGCCACCGTATTTTTTATTATTCTCAGAAGAACATGAGCTTAAGATTCCTAGATTTTGTCATGGATTTTCTACTGATTTACCATTGTATACCTTTCTTAGTTCATCAGTTTTGTTAAACGCAATATGTAGCCAAAGGGGACTTCGACAATTAACGGCTCCAAGTACAAATTGGAAGGTGTGGTGGATGGTAGTGAAAAGGCTAAAACTGTCTCGTCTTCCCAGCTTTCCTCAACTGCATGAAACCTTTACATTTGGCGAGTCACTGCCTTGAAATCTGTTCGTCTTCCAGCCTCTGTTTCAGAAGAAGTGGAAATTATACGAGACAAAACAAAACTGTTTTATTAAATATATATATATATATAGGGATGTAAGGTCAGGTGATGCGTAACATCACAGCCTCTCCTTGACAAATGTCAACCCCGCCTTCTCGTGGTGCATCCTGTTCCCACTAAAGGGGCTCTGACGACCGCAAATAGCGGTATAACTATACCATCGGGATCAGAGGAAATGCTATCCCACACTCACCAACCCGCTTGGCCAGCGTGGTGAGTTATGGCCAAACACCTCCAAAATGACTCTACAACTTAAATCTTGGCCCTCAGTCTCCGGCAGCTGGAATGTACCTGGCCAAGGCAGCGGCCAGTGCGACATGAAGGCAGAGGGTGCTAAGAATCCCCGGAGGACCGGACTAGGCTGCCATTTGATGCTAACCTTGGCTACCTACAACGGACGCTCCCTATCTTCTGATTCAAGGCTTCTTGAATTGGAAGAGGAACTACAAAGGATCAAGTGGGACATCGTCGGGCTGAGTGAGGTAAGGAGAAAAGGAGAAGATCTCATTGAACTGAAAAGTGGACATCTCTTCTATTATCGTGGAACAGATACTGGCAGAACTAGTGGTGTTGGATTTATAATAAACAAGAAACTGAAGGATAAAGTGGTAGAAGTTGAAAGTTCCTCTGACAGAGCTGCACGACTCGTTATCCAACTATCGAGAAGATACCAGGCTCAGATTATTCAAACTTATGCACCCACCACAAGTCATCCTGAAGAAGAAATTGAAGAATTTTATGAGGAAATTCGTCATCTAAATAATAAAGGTAAGCAGCACTTGAAGATAATTATGGGAGATTTCAATGCAAAAATAGGGCACCGGCAACAGAATGAAACTTCAGTAGGTAAATTCGGTCACGGCAACAGAAACCAGCGTGGAAATACTCTCGTTGAGTTTGCAGAGGCAGAAGGATTTTTCATCTTGAATTCCTTTTTCAAGAAAAAGCCACACAGGAAATGGACATGGAGACATCCAATTGGGACGACAAGTGAAATTGATTTTATTATGTGTAACAAAAAATTCGTCATCGAAGACTGCAGTGTGCTAAACAAGTTCAACACAGGTAGTGACCATAGATTGGTGAGATGTAAGATGCACCTCAACACTAAACACTGGAACGTGGGAAGCTCATAAGACAAACAAAATGTATTGACATAACCAACCTTAAAAAACACCATAATACTTTCAAGTTGGAACTGAAGAACAGATTCTCTGCTTTAGAAGGCCTAACATCGGAAGAAGTGGATATTTCGGAAGTTAACAGAAAAGTATCCAAAGCTCTTATGGAAACAGCAACAAAATTAGCTGGGTCTAAGAACAAGTTGCATGTAAACAAATTATCAGGAAAAACCAAAATGTTGATGCAAAAAAGAAGAGAGATGAGGACAACTAAAGAAGATGTGACTTCCAAAGTGGAATATATAGAGCTATGCAAGACAGCACGAAAAAGTATCACTGAAGACGTAAGGAAATTCAACTGTGAGCCTAGTGAGGAAAGCAATTGAAAACAACCAAAGCCTAAAGATAGCAAAGGGACATCTCAGTAAGGGAAGAAAACAGATTATGGCTCTGAGAAAAGAAGATGGTTCTATAACAAGAAATAGAGGCGAAATTTTGACAAGAGTGAAAGATTTCTACTCCAAATTATATGAAAGGGATGATACATGTACTCCAGACATCATGAAAGGTACCAGAGTTCTTCCAGTCCTCCCAGCAGAAGTTGCTCATGCAATCAAGAACATGAAGCGGGGAAAGCTCCAGGAGAAGATGGAATTACTATAGACATCATACAAGAAGCAAGTGGAGAAATTGAAACAGTACTCGCCCAAATTTTCACTCGATGCCTTAATGAAGGAAAGATTCCTGAGGATTGGAACAAAGCTACAATGATCCTGCTACATAAAAAAGGTGACATTGAGGATCTCAGGAACTACAGACCTATCAGCTTCCTATCAGTGGTTTATAAAATCTTCACTAAAGTTCTTTCACACCGCTTGAAGGTAACACTGGACATGACTCAACCGAGAGAACAAGCTGGATTCAGGAGTGGCTACAGCACAATAGATCATATCCACGTACTGAGAGAACTAATTGAAAGAGCGAGGGAATATGAACTTCCATTGTGCATGGCTTTTATCGATTATGAAAAAGCCTTTGATTCGGTGAAACCATCAGCAGTTACCACGGCTCTGAAATCCTGCGGTATTGAAGATGCATACATTAATATTATTAATAACATCTATGAAAATGCAAGTGCAAAGATTCGGCTGTTTGAAAATACAACACACATAAAAATTGGAAAGGGAGTGAGACAAGGTGACACCATATCTCCGAAGCTCTTTAATGCCACATTGGAAAATGTCTTTCAATCACTGAACTGGGAAAACAAAGGGATAAAGATTAATGGAGATTATCTAACCCACCTTCGTTTTGCTGATGACGTAGTCATTTTTGCAACTACCCCATCAGAGCTGCAGAGTATGATCCAGGAACTTGCTGACAAGAGTAAAGAAGTGGGATTAAAAATGAACTTTCAGAAGACAAAAGTGATGTTCAATGCTTTTACAAGAAATCAAGATTTATCGATTGATGGAGAAAAACTGGAGATAACAGATACGTATGTTTATCTTGGACAGCCGGTATCAAGTGAGGGTCACATTGATGAAGAAATTAATCGGCGTACAAAACTTGCCTGGAGAGCTTTTGGAAGAAACAGCATAATTTTCAAGAGCAATATGCCATTATGTCTTAAAAGAAAAGTGTTTGATCAATGCATCCTTCCAGTGCTTACGTATGGTGCAGAGACGTGGACCTTAACTAAAAGAGACATACAAAGGCTGCAGACAACTCAAAGCAGCATGGAGAGGTGCATACTTGGTGTAACCAGGAGAGATAAGAAGAGGAACTCGTGGATCCGAAAAATGACGAGAGTGGAAGACATCATGATCAGAGTTAAATCCCTGAAATGGCAATGGGCTGGACATACTGCCAGAAGGACAGACCATAGATGGACAGCCGAAATTTTAGATTGGATTCCAAGGGACAGGAAAAGACCCAGAAAAAGACCATACTAATCTGCCTCTATCAGATATAATCACTACCTTTAAAGAGCTGTATGCAGAATTTAAACTTAACCAATTTGTTGATGTAGGAACTTGGAACTCTTATCTCAATTGCTGCATAAAAAATAACCATATCTTATATAATAATACTCTCTATAAGCAAGTGAACGGTATTCCAATGGGAACATCGACGTCCACGAATATCGCTAATCTATTCCTGTTCTTTAAGGAATATAAATTCATTAAAAATCACCCCACCTGCTCAGATAACTACCTTTACACTTTTAGATATATTGATGATCTGCTGTGTATCAATAATTCCGAAGTTATAGAGAGTGATTTTGATAATATCTATCCTAGCTCTCTTAACTTATGTAAAACCAACCACAGTAATCAGGAACTTGAGTTCCTAGACTTAAGCATTAAGCTCAACAGAGGTAACCCATCTATTAGCCTCTTTGATAAAAGAGTTAATTTTCCTTTCAAAGTAATTAAATATCTACACTGGAATAATAACATTTCAACCAAAGTAATTGAGAATGTACTAATTTCTCAGGTCCTAAGAATTTCAAGAATTTGCAGCAACAATTTGGACTTCAATTACCACATTAATATACTATTAGAAAGTTTTCTAGAGAACGAAATTCCTTCTTCTTTCATCAAAAGAACTTTAAGAAAAATTATTCTGAATAATAGAGTAAGGTTGGCAGATCTGCTTTAATTTTCTACACAGTTAATAATATGATTCTGACCAATCAAAGCCGTAAGGAAGTTGGCTAGAGGATGCCTATTAACTACCTAAAGGAACCTTAGTGCTATGGATATGACGGTCCTATTAAAACAAAAAAAATTAAATAATATAAACAAAATCACAAAAAAAGCTTAAAAATCTGTTTATAAAAGAAAATAAAAACAAATAAAAAAGAAAACCAGTTATTCATCACTAGGATAGCTATACTAAAAATAGTAAAACCAACATTAAAATTAATAAGATTCTGATTAATCTATAGAAGCTCACTAAGGTGATTTAATACATGCAAAGATTATTAAATAAACTGCTCGTGTATTTTATAATATTTCTCATGTATTCTGGAGAGTTAATTCTGCTCATTCTGATCATACAGATCCACAGTCTTAAGTTTATATATTTTTTCTCTGGTTAAAATCTCCGCGCGTTGGTTTCTTGCTGTATGAGGAGGCCATCAGCCCCACCCTCACTGCCCCCAGCGTCTAGGGAGTGGCGGAAGAGGTCAGCCATGTTCTCCTCTTGTGAGGAGAAAAGTTTTTGTAACTCAAGAGGTAAGCTCTCTTCCTTGTTTTTGGGTTCTAGGTTTTATAAGTTCAATGTTTGTACTTCATGTACCTTTCTCTGTCGTTTTTTAGCTTTTCAGCTTTTAAGCATTGGTTTGTCTGTTAACATTTATGCGGGTTTTAACTCTTACTTTTCTTTGTAACTTTGAGCGTCTTTTGTGGTACCTAGGAACAGAAGATGGCTAAGCTTGTTCCTTTTCTATGCGCTGTCTATGCGCTGTTTTTTCAAAGTAGTTAAGTTCTTAATAACTAATTAATTATGCACTTAAAGCACTGCTGAAATACTTTGTACATATTGCAACTAACTGTTTAAGGTATATAACTTTCACAAAGTTTTCTTTAGTTAATTATTATCTTTAACTTATTCTCGTTTTCGTGCTGTCATAAGTTGTAGAGTAGGGGTTTTAGACTCAAGTTTTCTTTCAAAAATCTGTTCGTTATAAATTAACATTTCCTTTTTTAATTGCAGTGTAAAATTTGTTTTTCAGGTTTAAATTCTCTCTCAAACGAACTTGGAATTTCGTTATAGCTGAAAATCATTTCTATTTATTATGTCACTCTCACAGCTTGAGTTCTCTTTAATCTTCTTCTCTCTGTTTAATAGTAACAGATGAAGAGCATGGGTCGGGCCATGAAGGTTAATGGATGCAAGCGAAATTGTTAACTAGTGCTAGGTCATGCTACTCTACGGAGGACATGACTTATATATAAATTTTTAAACTATTTTAGGTGGGAATGTTACTTGCATCTATGGCCTTGCAGAAACCCATTTCCAACTAGGTCTTTGTGGAAGTGAGAAAATGCAGAGTTTTTGCTGGTCCTTGATAAAGCCAAGGCTCAGTATTCTCGACACCTTCTACATTCAGTTGTTTTATTTTCTTTTTTTCTTTTCTCCTTTTACTCACGCAGGTAGATACATAACCTTTTCTATGTTGTACTAGGTGTGAGTCAAAATTATATATGTATTTTTTTGCTTAGGTATCTTTATAGTATGTGAATTCTGAATTTTCAAAACTGCTGCGTTGCGCGTTTTGATTTTCAGGTTATTTTGCACCCTTCGTTTTAAATTCTAAAATTTTTTCCTTAGTCTTCAGTTTTGCTCTTAAGTATATATATATATATATATATATATATATCTTTCTATTACTTGCCCAGGAATGCCTCTTGGGCCCTTGGTCATGATGGGCCCCAGGGCTATAGCCCCTATAGACCCTCCCCCTAATCCGGCCCAAGCACTAAGAAAGTATACTATGCTAAATCATTAGAAAATCCAAGACAAATTCTTGGAATCTTAAACTTTTAACTCGTGTTCTTGTGAGAACAATGGAAAATATATAGGGACTCATTATGAAAACTCTGCACATAATTTATTAGCTTCAAGAATGCACTACGTATTAATCATCACTAGCATATTTATACAGTTTCGTGTATCAACGGGCTTCATAATGATTTTCCGTCATAAGTTCTTCGGAGGCCCACTTACATGTCTTTGCCTAGGGGCCCACTCAAATGTTTTAACCTAGCTAGGGGCCCATTAAGGTCTTAATCCGGCCCTGGCTACTAGGGCGAGAAAATTTTTCACAAAATCTTCGTAACGACAACCAGATACTAACATCCTCACCCAACTGGAGAAGCAACATTTTCCGTTCCCGAATCTGTCCATTGTATATTAAACAGCGTCGGTATCTGTTGGTATCTCTGGCCGCGGAGGGCCAAGTGGTCAACTTTCGTGACTGCCACGGAGGACTCTCAGATTCAATCCCGAGAAGGTACGAAAGCTCGAACTACTAAATATCCGCCGTGCGTCGGACGGGCACGTTAAGCAGTCGGGCCCCGCGTACTGCTCCCCCCGGTAATAATAAGAGCGTCTTCCTTCCCTTTTCTATCTTGCTTCCGTGTCACTTTCCTATCAGGCACCCTAGCCCGAATCTCCTAGTTGTTTAAGATCTGAGGTCAGACCCTCCCTTCCTAAAATCTTCTACATCTCATCTCATCTATTGGTATGTGGGAGGCTGTCGGCACGTGGTGTTTTATCCTTATCTTTACCTTTTTTTTTTTTTACTAGGAGTTCATTCATCATCCAAACAAGAGTCATTCACGAATGATCGTATAAACGAATAACCATTCAGTTCCTAAGTTGTCGCTACGCTCACAGAGCAAATCATTCGTTGCAGGAATGTCGTGTATACGACCATTCAAGGTAACAGCTGTTTTTGGCAAACTCCCCATAAGAGCACGGAGTCTTCAGCATTCATCGTGAACGATGAATGATTTTCCACGAGCTGGCACACAACATGAATAGGATTCTCGTACCATTCCCATTTTGGAGTTTCACCATTATTTTTCAGCTGACTGCGGACTAACCTCCTTAAGAAGGTAATCCTTTTGCCAGTCTTACTTTGAAGATCTCAACCAAGACCACTGATTCCATCCGCCGACACAGAACGGTACACATCTGCCGACAACATCATGCAATACATTAAAAAATACGTATTAGATTATGCTGTTATTTTTATTGTGTAACGACCCTCGCTTCCTTCCACCCTTTTCCTAATACGGCTGCGATCCAGCGAGAGTCCTCATATGTTTTTGTTGTTTCGATTCAGGAAATCACATATTTGAAAAAAATTAGAGTTCGGACCTTTCTTTGCAATAGTAACAATAAGTGGTTAAATGCTATGTTACTATGCGGTTTGGGAATTATCGCATGGCACGTTAATGGGAGACTACAGATTGACCTGGTGTTCTTCCGTCTTACGGACCCAAGAGCGCACTTCGTATTTTTCGTAAACCGCATCTACGGCTACGTCAATGCAAAACCAACCGACGCTTCTCAGACGCTAATTCTACCTACCGACGCTTCTCAGACGCTAATTCTACCTACCGACGCTTCTCTGACGCTAATTCTACCTACCGACCTCTGCCTCCAGATGGAAGTCCCGTGTGTCACCTTTTGATCTCCAAAAACGTCTCTTCTTAAAAACTCGGGAAAGTCTCCACTCCCCACATAATCATGTTTCGGAGTTAATCCCCACCTACTTTGGGCATAATACACTTCAAACATTTAGACATACAGTTATTCCCCGTTTTTCGAAAGATCTACATTAGCACCTTCTCTCTCTAACCGAAATAAATTCAAAGAGGGCTTTCGGTTTTACTAAGAAAGGGAAAAAGTGAAAATGGTGTTTAGAGTTTGTTCTCCAGTTAGCCGTTATAGAGGCAGCGCGCACCCCGAGAAGCAACATTGGAGCCGCCAAGCTCCTTCCCCGGGAACTGCATTCAGCATCAAGCCGCCATAGCTTTGAACTGTGTCTCTGAGTATCCGTGATTTATCTCGATTTATTTTGCGCATCTATTAGCAACATGTGTCCTAAGGTATCAGGAAAACCTAAGACAGAGTTCGCATTGCTACACTTAGCGTATAACTGGACGTAATTGAGTGTTTCGACCGTGGTGGACGAAATAAAGACATGTACGTGCGTTGAACTTGCCCGTCTACGATTCGCTTTATTTACCAGCAGAGAGAAAGAATCTTGACACCTGTCGATCAGATCATTTGTAGAGGATTTTAGGAAGGTAGTGTCTGACTCCAGGTCTTAAACAACTCATAGGAAGCTAGGAGATTTGGGCTAGAGTGCCCGACAGGAAAGTAACACTAAACTGAAGTAGAAAAGGGGAGGAAGACGCCCTTATTTAAAACCGGGGGCTAGTTTCCTGGGTCCGACGGCTTAACGTGCCTGTCCAACGCACTTCGGATATTTAGCAATTTCAGCGTTCGTCCCGTCCTGGGATCGAACCTGAGAATTTTCCGTGGCAGTCACGAACGTCGACCACTAAACTCTCCGCGGCCCTTGAAATCTGTCGAAGTTATTATTGGTTTTAATAGTAGCAAAGTGGTCTCATTTAGGCGACATCTAGTAATGGATGAAATGAGTATTTATCACATCATTCTTGCTTCTACTGTACGTTAGCATAATTTTAGGTTTTATGTGTTATTTAGTATGATTTGGTAGGTTATTTTTTAGATACACCTCAAAATGTTTCCCATATGAAATACCATTAATACGAAAATATACTTTCGGACAGAGGGGCAAAACCTGTACTTACATACTAGCCAACTGTAACGCTGCCAATTCCGTGTTATAGAATACCAACAGCCTTAAAACATCCCTATTTCGTCCATTATGCCCTAAAATGGCGCGAGCAAAGAAATTCCACGAGGGAATGAACATATACATACATATTTATAATTATTCTTCCTGACCTGGCAGTTTGAGAATCTTACAATCGCAATACTCAATGTTCACCTGCTTACCAGGATTGCTAACCTTTTGCTGTTCTGCGCACAACATGCCTAGCGACCTTTCTTGTCTCACAGATGCTGCTGAAAATGGAGCAAACAAAAAAACTTCAAGACATGACTGGTTTTTGAAAAGGAAATACTAATTTCGGGTCTAATTCTAGGAGGAAATATTGAAGCATTTAAGCTACCGTTATGATGTGGAAAATGTAAGATACTTCATGGAGAGAAAACATAATGAATTTAAGAAAAAATGCCTCTGTTAACAAGAAGATGTTGTTAAGCGTTTGAAAAAAGGGCAGCTGAATTTTCATAGGAATTTTTATCTGTTGGCGATTCCTTTCCAGAGATTTTTGTAAACTGTTTACGCAAAGCGCATTCAGCCTAGGACGAATGAGGAAGGAAATGTAAAAATGCGTAAACTAATGAACTGCAATCGTTAAACTGCTACATCCGTCAGGATTCAGACACGATATTTTGCAAATGGGCGATCTCAGTTTTAAATAAGTCGATTTGGGTGAATCGACAGTGCTTTGTTTTTCAAATACAGCGTATTTAAAAGCAAATGAATGCTCATATTTAGTTTTAACTCCCGAAATTAACGTCAGTCCTCTTTTCAAATTGCATCGTACCCCGGAGCTCTATCTCTCGCAGGATCGTTAATTCAGAATTTGTGAGGATATGAGTGTGGGAGGAGTCAATTCTTCCCCATTTCATCCTGTAGGTTATACGTGTGCAACCACCACTTCATTATCTTTCCCTGTGAGAGTAGATGAGAGTTGTTTATAACACGCCAAGTGGACATTTTCCCGAGCAAATGACCTTCTCTCTCTTCTTGGCGGACAAATATGGACGCTGACTTTATAGTAGGTGATTCATTGTAAACGGAGGGACAGGAAATGCCTAGGCTCATACCACCGGACGATTTCTGGAACGCATAAATCGCTCAGCTCAGCTTTGTTGTTGTCTCTCTTATCAGCTTCGCCAGCTCGTCGGTGAACATGCCCGTAGGACCGGCGATTTCATCAAATAGAAACGGGGGGAAAAGAAATATGGAAAATGAATGAAACGGAATAGCAGTTCCAAGATAGGAGCAATTCGCAAGGATTTGCATCAGCAGATTAATGGCGTAGATACAATTCATTGGGCACTCCAAGAGTCAGACGCATTGTACGAATTGGCAGTTTATCTCAAACACATAAAGTGTGGTCGAGAAAGGAAGCATAAAAGACGCATCGGCGGTCGAAAGGAAGGTAAGAAGGGAAGGGGGGGTGGATAGTAAGGTGGGCATTTCATCGTCTGAGTGATTTGAATGCTGAAAAGCCGACGCCCTGATCAAACCTAACAATAAAGACTTGCATGCATATTACACAATTTACAACAAATGCAGATGCAGCAGATCGAGAGGTCAGCTTATCCGTGCGTTCACTAATTTTCTTTCAGGTATTCTGTGCCTGCGTGGATATTATCTCACTCTTCTCCCAGTAGCGATGGCAGATACGTAACGATGGGGAAGGGGGGTTGCCCTCGGGCGCCAGTCCAGTGTTTCTTTCAGGACTTTTTGATCGGGGGCGGGGGGGCAAATGGAACCTTAGAGGAGACAAGTTTTCCATTTGCTATGTATATAACATCATCATAATCATCAACAACAACCATTATCGATCCACTGCTGGATGAAGGTCTCCCCAAATTTCTTCCACAATTTGTCTGTCATGGGCCTGTCTCCTCCATGTCACTCCAGCATACTTTCGAATTTCATCTTTCCATCTCCCATAGGGTCTTCTTCTGGGGCTTTCCCTGTCCTCGGAATCCAGTCGGAAATTTCCGTTGTCCATCGGTGGTCCGTTCTTCTGGCAACATGTCCAGCCCATTGCTATTTCAGTGATTTCACCGTGGTCATGATGTCGTCCACTCCTGTCATTTTCCTTCTTATCTTTCCTGGTTACACTAAGCTTGTATCTCTCCATGCTACTTTGAGTTGTCTGCAGCCTTTGTATGTCTTTTTTAGTTAAGGTCCATGTCTCTGCTCCATACGTAAGCACTGGCAGGATGTACTGATTAAACTCTTTTCTTTTGAAACATAATGGAATACTGCTCTTAAAAATTGTACTGTTTCTTCCAAAAGCTCTCCATCCAAGTTTTATATGCCGATTAATTTCTTCATCAATGTGCTCCTCACTTGATATCTGCTGCCCAAGATAAACGTAGGAATCGCTTGTCTCAAGCTTTAATCCATCAAATATATATATATATATAATTTTTAAATTCTATATTTACATACATAAAAGTACTTTCTATATATATAGCAATTACTATTTTACTATTTAAATTACTAAGAAGTAATTATTATATAGATAGTAATTACTTTTTTAAAAATTTAAAGAACAAACTTTCGCCAGCAAACCGAGGGGTGGGAGGATTTTTTACGGTATGGCTGTTGGTTTCGGCAGGCTTGAAATTCTTATCTAATAAAATGAATTCAACACACTCCTGATTCTGAAACGCGATTCCCAGACTATAAGGTATGATTACTGTACTTTTATATAATTTGAAGAAAGGCATACGTCTTAATACACTTTTTAAGCAAAATAAACTATAATACTTGAACAAATATTAAAAAATATAATTAATTAGAGAAATATTTGGAGCATCAAAAGAAACCAAACTTTCTTTTTCATTACAGCCTAAATTTATTACCATTTGGCTCGGTAACATAAAATGTCTTTTCGGGGGGGGGGGGGGGTTCGTTTCCTGGAGGGCTTCAATCCCCCCCTCCCTTCCCAAGGATGTGTGCCTGAAAGAAACACTGCGTCAGTCTATTGGGAGCGCAGAAATTGGTGGGATGATGATACTGGTGAAGTTGGAAATGAAATGCGTGTAGGGAATTATTTATTTATGTATTTGTTTGTTTGTTTGCTTATTTTATTTTTTCGGAGCTGAACGATAACCATGTACAAATCTAAGAGCTGTACGTAATCGCTCGTTCCTAATTAAGGGCCACGCGTTCCAGGGAATGGAAAGAGCCAGAACCATCAGACAAATACACCCTCAATTCTTCATATGCCGCCCCGGCGGAGCAGTAGTCTAAGCGCTGACTTATGAACGTTCGTTCAAGTGAGTTTGGGTTCGAATCCCATGAGGCATGGAAGTTCTGTTTGTCTTATGGCACCGGTTCTCTCCCGTCCCCGGAGCCAGTGACCCCAAAATTAGGCACGGACGACTGCTTATAACCCATTGAGTTGCTCACAGTGGTCGTTAAACCCCAACCTAAAAAAAAAAAAAAAAAAAAAAAATGCTAATACGCATGCGCGACGCTATGGTGAGATCGGGTGGACTTGGCCAAAACCGTCTATCATATAAACTCTTATAACTGCTAGGAATAAAACTTGTGACGTCACGTGCAGAAGGCCGTCTTCCCTATCATTTACTCAGCGCGGTTTTTCTCAGTACGACTTAACTATACAGGGTGCATAGGAAGGTCCCTTTAGCCTGGAATAACTTGCGAACGGAGAGAGGTACAGTTATGCAAGTGAAATAACGGTATAGTAAAGTGACTACGCCCGATCGAATGCAACCAATAGCAGCGCCCCTAGTGGTGAAATACGGAAGTTAGCCATCGAAAATCAAAAACGAAAAGAGATAGAGCAAAGTTTCCGAATACAAAGTTGTAGAGCATCAATTAATCAGTACAAAACGACATTTGTTTCACACGGATAAGATAAATTGTCGCCTGAATACCCTAAAATGTCCGAAATCGATGCGCGACCTTTTGCGTGAACGGTTGAAGGGAACAGGCATAGGTATGAGCAAATACACACAATTTATTGCATAAATGCGTACTTATGTCAATACAGTTTGATGACGTCAGACAAAACAAACACAAAAAAGGCAAACTGGCGCACAGTGATAAAAAATTAATGTCGAGTATGTTCGAAGAGTTCGCCATTGCCCACGATACACATTTGTATTCGTAAAAGTAACTCTGCATGCACATTCCTGAGCATGGAAGGTGTCACACTACTGCAAGCATCTGTGACACCACGACGTAGATCCAGCAGACTTGTAGGCGCTGAAGCATACACCTGACTTTTTACGTAACCCCAGAAATCCAAGCTCGCCATTCTCACACAGCGTACGTAGACCTAAAATTCTGATCAGGGTACATCCTGCTACTGGTTTTTTATATCGTAGGTACGGTACAACGTCTCAATCTGCATTTGCATACGGCTACATTTGCGAAATGTGAATATGCAGATTCGAATCATCGCGCATCGATTTCTGACAACCGTTCCCTTCAACCGTTCACACAAAAGGTCGCGCATCGATTTCGGACATTTTAGGGTATTCAGGCGACAATTTATCTTATCCGTGTGAAAAAAAAATGTCGTTTTGTACTAATTAATTGATGCTCTGCAACTTTGTAGTTGGAAATTTTGCTCTATCTCTCTTCGTTTTCGATTTGCAATGGCTAACTTCCGCATTTCGTCAATAGGGGCGCTGCTATTGGTTGCATTCAATCGGGCGTAGTCGCTTTACTATACCGTTATCTCACTTGCATAACTGTACCTCTCTCCGTTCGCAAGTTATTCCAGGATAAAGGGACTTTCATATGCACCCTGTATACCTTTGTCATTTATCGAGTGCATTGGCGCACCCACGGAGAAGCTTTGGGGGCTTAAGCCCCTCCAAAAAGATTAAGAGCGACGCACGTCACAAATTAAAGATTCAAAATTATTATTTTACATGTTCAAAAAATTACATAGTTCCTGACATTGTGTCTTATTCCCAAAGCCCCAAAGAGATTTAGAGCGACGTACGTCCCAACCGTATATAAACTATAAGCGTACACTATACATATATATGTATGCACACACATTCTGTACGCATACTACACTGGCGGAAAGTGAAAAAAGAACACCAAGAAAGAGACGTCTGATACCAACGAAATTTATACAGCATAATAACGGAATACAGAGGATAACGTGATCAAAACATTATGGCAAAATACAGCTGTATTTGCTGGTAAACTGAAAAATAATATTTCCATGTAACATGGTTAGTACGAGGTTGAACAGCCATGAACTGCGGCACACTGTGCAATTATGGCATGGAGTCTGTCGTACAGATGTTGGATGTAAGTTTGGGGTATTGAGTTCCAAGCATCCTCAACCTGGACGCGTAAATCGGGGATGGTCGTGGCTGGCCGTGGAGACCGGATGAGTCGTTGTCCCATAAAATCCCACACGTGCTCAATGGGGGACAAATCCGGTGGCCATGGAAGTTGTCTCACATCCTGAAGTGCATGTTGCGTTGCACGTGCCGTGTGTGGGCGTGCGTTATCTTGCTGGAAAACACCACGATGGACCGACCTTACAAATGGCACAACAACGGGCTGAATGATGTTGTTGATGTAGGAGGTGCTGTTTAACGTACCCAGTACAAACACTAGTTGTGTACGGGAGTGATAGCGGATCGCTCCCCACTCCAGGAGACCAGGTGTAGGCCCTGTGTGTCGCTGGTGGATGCAAGAAGGGTGGAGACGCTCAGCAGCTCGAATTTGCGTCGCAGTGGATGTTCTGCTTGACAACGCCGCTCTTCTTATGCGTCGATCGGTCCGCTCATCAGTCCGTCTGTCACTCCCGGTTCAACGTCTTCTCGTGTGGGAATGTTCCTCGAACCATCACGCCACCATCGTACCACCACCGATACTTCCCGTCCAATTCGCTCGGCAATACGACCACCCAGCCTCGCGGAGTCCGTCTAGACGACCTCGCTCAAAGTCCGATAACTGCTGAAATCGTACACGTCTTCCATGTCCAGGCATTGCAGCTTCTTCAGGGTCTTCGCACGTGTCCGTACGCCGACGACTGATTACATTCACTTCGCCGTACTCCTTAAATACCACCGACGATAATTTGCATATTATGCCGTGCTGTGGCGTAAGCGCTAACCGGTTGGTCCAGAAATTAACAACACACCACCGTAAACTCGACTCCATTGACAAATGTAAATTTCATGATCGTCCGCCAATTCCTTCTTGGTGTTCTTTTTTTCACTTTCCGCCAGTGTATATATATATATATATCATCATCATCATCATCATTGTCAACCATTATCAATCCACTGCTGGACGAAGGTCTCCCCAAGTTTCCTCCACAACGGTCTGTCTTGTGCCAGTCTCCTCCATGTCACTCCCGCATATTTACGAATTTCATCCACCCATCTCCCATGTGGTCTTTTTCTGGGTCTTTTCCTGTCCCTTGGAATTCAATCTAAAATTTCGGCTGTCCATCTATGGTCTGTCCTTCTGGCAGTATGTCCAGCCCATTGCCATTTCAGGGATTTAACTCTGATCATGATGTCTTCCACTCTCGTCATTTTTCGGATCCACGAGTTCCTCTTCTTATCTCTCCTGGTTATACCAAGCATGCACCTCTCCATGCTACTTTGAGTTGTCTGCAGCTTTTGTATGTCTCTTTTAGTTAAGGTCCACGTCTCTGCACCATACGTAAGCACTGGAAGGATGCATTGATCAAACACTTTTCTTTTAAGACATAATGGCATATTGCTCTTAAAAATTATGCTGTTTCTTCCAAAAGCTCTCCAGGCAAGTTTTGTACGCCGATTAATTTCTTCATCAATGTGACCCTCACTTGATATCTGCTGTCCAAGATAAACATACGTATCTGTTATCTCTAGTTTTTCTCCATCAATCGATAAATCTTCATTTCTTGTAAAAGCATTGAACATCACTTTTGTCTTCTGAAAGTTCATTTTTAATCCCACTTCTTTACTCTTGTCAGCAAGTTCCTGGATCATACTCTGCAGCTCTGATGGGGTAGTTGCAAAAATGACTACGTCATCAGCAAAACGAAGGTGGGTTAGATAATCTCCATTAATCTTTATCCCTTTGTTTTCCCAGTTCAGTGATTGAAAGACATTTTCCAATGTGGCATTAAAGAGCTTCGGAGATATGGTGTCACCTTGTCTCACTTCCTTTCCAATTTTTATGTGTGTTGTATTTTCAAACAGCCGAATCTTTGCACTTGCATTTTCATAGATGTTATTAATAATATTAATGTATGCATCTTCAATACCGCAGGATTTCAGAGCCGTGGTAACTGCTGATGGTTTCACCGAATCAAAGGCTTTTTCATAATCGATAAAAGCCATGCACAATGGAAGTTCATATTCCCTCGCTCTTTCAATCAGTTCTCTCAGTACGTGGATATGATCTATTGTGCTGTAGCCACTCCTGAATCCAGCTTGTTCTCTCGGTTGAGCCATGTCCAGTGTTACCTTCAAGCGGTGTGAAAGAACTTTAGTGAAGATTTTATAAACCACTGATAGGAGGCTGATAGGTCTGTAGTTCCTTAGATCCTCAATGTCACCTTTTTTATGTAGCAGGATCATTGTAGCATTGTTCCAATCCTCAGGAATCTTCCCTTCATTAAGGCATCGAGTGAAAATTTGGGCGAGTACTGTTTCAATTTCTCCACTTGCTTCTTGTATGATGTCTATAGTAATTCCATCTTCTCCTGGAGCTTTCCCTCGCTTCATGTTCTTGATTGCATGAGCAACTTCTGCTGGGAGGACTGGAAGAACTCTGGTACCTTTCATGATGTCTGGAGTACATGTATCATCCCTTTCATATAATTTGGAGTAGAAATCATTCACTCTTGTCAAAATTTCGCCTCTATTTCTTGTTATAGAACCATCTTCTTTTCTCAGAGCCATAATCTGTTTTCTTCCCTTACTGAGATGTCCCTTTGCTATCTTAAGGCTTTGGTTGTTTTCAATTGCTTTCCTCACTAGCTCACAGTTGAATTTCCTTACGTCTTCAGTGATACTTTTTCGTGTTGTCTTGCATAGCTCTATATATTCCACTTTGGAAGTCACATCTACTTTAGTTGTCCTCATCTCTCTTCTTTTTTGCATCAACATTTTGGTTTTTCCTGATAATTTGTTCACATGCAACTTGTTCTTAGACCCAGCTAATTTTGTTGCTGTTTCCATTAGAGCTTTGGTTACTTTTCTGTTAACTTCCGAAATATCCACTTCTTCCGATGTTAGGCCTTCTAAAGCAGAGAATCTGTTCTTCAGTTCCAACTTGAAAGTATTATGGTGTTTTTTAAGGTTGGTTATGTCAATACATTTTGTTTGTCTTATGAGCTTGCCACGTTCCAGTTTAGTGTTGAGGTGCATCTTACATCTCACCAATCTATGGTCACTACCTGTGTTGAACTTGTTCAGCACACTGCAGTCTTCGATGACGAATTTTTTGTTACACATAATAAAATCAATTTCACTTGTCGTCCCAATTGGATGTCTCCATGTCCATTTCCTGTGTGGCTTTTTTCTTGAAAAAGGAGTTCAAGATGAAAAATCCTTCTGCCTCTGCAAACTCAACGAGAGTATTTCCACGCTGGTTTCTGTTGCCGTGACCGAATTTACCTACTGAAGTTTCATTCTGTTGCCGTTGCCCTATTTTTGCATTGAAATCTCCCATAATTATCTTCAAGTGCTGCTTACCTTTATTATTTAGATGACGAATTTCCTCATAAAATTCTTCAATTTCTTCTTCAGGATGACTTGTGGTGGGTGCATAAGTTTGAATAATCTGAGCCTGGTATCTTCTCGATAGTTGGATAACGAGTCGTGCAGCTCTGTCAGAGGAACTTTCAACTTCTACCACTTTATCCTTCAGTTTCTTGTTTATTATAAATCCAACACCACTAGTTCTGCCAGTATCTGTCCCACGATAATAGAAGAGATGTCCACTTTTCAGTTCAATGAGATCTTCTCCTTTTCTCCTTACCTCACTTAGCCCGACGATGTCCCACTTGATCCTTTGTAGTTCCTCTTCCAATTCAAGAAGCCTTGAATCAGAAGATAGGGAGCGTCCGTTATAGGTAGCCAAGGTCAGCATCAAATGGCAGCCTAGTCTGGTCCTCCGGGGATTCTTAGCACCCTCTGCCTTCATGTCGCACTGGCCGCTGCCTTGGCCAGGTACATTCCAGCTGCCGGAGACTGAGGGCCAAGATTTAAGTTGTAGAGTCATTTTGGAGGTGTTTGGCCATAACTCACCACGCTGGCCAAGCGGGTTGGTGAGTGTGGGATAGCATTTCCTCTGATCCCGATGGTATAGTTATACCGCTATTGGCGGTCGTCAGAGCCCCTTTAGTGGGAACAGGATGCACCACGAGAAGGCGGGGTTGACATTTGTCAAGGAGAGGCTGTGATGTTACGCATCACCTGACCTTACATCCCTATATATATATATATATATATATATATCCCACACTCACCAACCCATATATATATATATATATATATATGGGTTGGTGAGTGTATATATATATATATATATATATATTCTATAAAGAAGATACCTAAGCAAAAAAATACATATATAATTTTGACTCACACCTAATACAACATAGAAAAGGTTATGTATCTACCTGTGTGAGTAAAAGGAGAAAAGATAAAAAAATAAAATAAAACAACTGAATGTAGAAGGTGTCGAGAATACTGAGCCTTGGCTTTATCAAGGACCAGCAAAAACTCTGCATTTTCTCACTTCCACAAAGACCTAGTTGGAAAAGGGTTTCTGCAAGGCCATAGATGCAAGTAACATTCCCACCTAAAATAGTTTAAAAAATATATATAAGTCATGTCCTCCGTAGAGTAGCATGACCTAGCACTAGTTAACAATTTCGCTTGCATCCATTAACCTTCATGGCCCGACCCATGCTCTTCATCTGTTACAATTAAACAGAGAGAAGAAGATTAAAGAGAACTCAAGCTGTGAGAGTGACATAATAAATAGAAATGATTTTCAGCTATAACGAAATTCCAAGTTCGTTTGAGAGAGAATTTAAACCTGAAAAATAATGCAAAAGAAATCCAAATTTTACATTGCAATTAAAAAAGGAAATGTCAATTTATAACGAACAGATTTTTGAAAGAAAACTTGAGTCTAAAACCCCCTACTCTACAACTTATGACAGCACGAAAACGAGAATAAGTTAAAGATAATAATTAACTAAAGAAAACTTTGTGAAAGTTATATACCTTAAACAGTTAGTTGCAATATGTACAAAGTATTTCAGCAGTGATTTAAGTGCATAATTAATTAGTTATTAAGAACTTAACTACTTTGAAAAAACAGCGCATAGACAGCGCATAGAAAAGGAACAAGCTTAGCCCTCTTCTGTTCCTAGGTACCCCAAAAGACGCTCAAAGTTACAAAGAAAAGTAAGAGTTAAAACCCGCATAAATGTTAACAGACAAACCAATGCTTAAAGGCTGAAAAGCTAAAAAACGACAGAGAAAAGGTACATAAAGTACAAACATTGAACTTATAAAACCTAGAACCCAAAAACAAGGAAGAGAGCTTACCTCTTGTGTGACAAAAACTTTTCTCCTCACAAGAGGAGAACATGGCTGACCCCTTCCGCCACTCCCTAGACGCTGGGGGGCAGTGAGGGTGGGGCTGATGGCCTCCTCATACAGCAAGAAACCAACGCGCGGAGATTTTAACCAGAGAAAAAATATATAAACTTAAGACTGTGGATCTGTATGATCAGAATGAGCAGAATTAACTCTCCAGAATACATGAGAAATATTATAAAATACACGAGCAGTTTATTTAATAATCTTTGCATGTATTAAATCACCTTAGTGAGCTTCTATAGATTAATCAGAATCTTATTAATTATAATGTTGGTTTTACTATTTTTAGTACAGCTATCCTAGTGATGAATAACTAGTTTTCTTTTTTATTTGTTTTTATTTTCTTTTATAAACAGATTTTTAAGCTTTTTTTGTGATTTTCTTTATATTATTTAATTTTTTGTTTTAATAGGACCGTCATATCCATAGCACTAAGGTTCCTTTAGGTAGTTAATAGGCATCCTCTAGCCAACTTCCTTACGGCTTTGATTGGTCAGAATCATATTATTAACTGTGTAGAAAATTAAAGCAGATCTGCCAACCTTACTCTATTATTCAGAATAATTTTTCTTAAAGTTCTTTTGATGAAAGAAGAAGGAATTTCGTTCTCTAGAAAACTTTCTAATAGTATATTAATGTGGTAATTGAAATCCAAATTGTTGCTGCAAATTCTTGAAATTCTTAGGACCTGAGAAATTAGTACATTCTCAATTACTTTGGTTGAAATGTTATTATTCCAGTGTAGATATTTAATTACTTTGAAAGGAAAATTAACTCTTTTATCAAAGAGGCTAATAGATGGGTTACCTCTGTTGAGCTTAATGCTTAAGTCTAGGAACTCAAGTTCCTGATTACTGTGGTTGGTTTTACATAAGTTAAGAGAGCTAGGATAGATATTATCAAAATCACTCTCTATAACTTCTGAATTATTGATACACAGCAGATCATCAATATATCTAAAAGTGTAAAGGTAGTTATCTGAGCAGGTGGGGTGATTTTTAATGAATTTATATTCCTTAAAGAACAGGAATAGATTAGCAATATTTGTGGACGTTGATGTTCCCATTGGAATACCGTTCACTTGCTTATAGAGTGTATTATTATATAAGATATGGTTATTTTTTATGCAGCAATTGAGATAAGAGTTCCAAGTTCCTACATCAACAAATTGGTTAAGTTTAAATTCTGCATACAGCTCTTTAAAGGTAGTGATTATATCTGATAGAGGCAGATTAGTATATAGGTTTTCAAAATCATAACTATTAATATCTAGGGGACAAACTTTGAGTATAGTAGAAATTACTTCTGCATTATTATTAATTATCCAAAAATCTCTGTACATCAAGTTAGAACAGTTTCTAATGTGTTTCAAAACCTTCTTTAAGACATCTTCAAAAGCAAGATCTATTTTCTTTTTATGACTCCTTACTCCACTAGCTATGAACCTGAACTTCACAGGATCCTTATGAAACTTAACCGTTGCAAAAAGAAATGGAAATTCAGGCCCATATCTTCTAGTTTGTGGAATTTTAAGTTTCTTGAAGAATGCCTTAAACCGATTTTCTAACTGCTTGGTAGAATAACTTACGGGCTCGTATGTTACTCTATTATTGAGTTCCATAGTTAACAATTCAAAATAGAACTTCTTACAGATAATTGCAAAATTATTGCTAGCTTTATCCGTAGTGGTAAAAATAAATTGGTCTTGTAGTTTGGAGAGTGACCTTTTAGCTTCTCCAGAGAAAAAGAGATTTCTGTCGAAACAAAAGTCCAGACCTGCCAACTCACCGGTGAAGCTATTGATTATATTATATTTCCATTCTGCGAAGGCCTCAATAGGCTGATTGTACGTTAAACTGGTTTTTACGATGTACTTATTTACATCTTGAGTGAAGCTCTCAAGAATCCTTTCTTTGGAAATTGTGAAGGAAGGTCTGAATTTAGAGCCATACTCTAATAAATTCCTAAGCTTTTCATTTTCAACATAACTCAAGTTTCCGGTGATAATATGGTTGTAATTCTTATCATAGTGAACTGTTTCTTTATGTTCATCACAAGAACAAGTAGTAATTACAGGAATGTAGCTCGAAGAGTTAAGTTTGTAGTTTTTAACTATTGACCCTAAGGTCTTAACATATTTAAAACTTACAATAGACTGGTGCCTGTGGATGGGGAAAAAAATTGCATTATTGTAGAACAGCTTCCTTACATTGAGATTATCGTAGGCTTTATTTAGGAACCTGATGGTAACAAAATTACTGGAAAATTCTTTAAGAGAAATTTTATCTTTAAGAATATGTTTAAGAATGTCCAGAACCAAAGCAAAAACATGCTTATCAACATGGTCAGCAGTTTCATTCCAGAATTTGAAAAAACATTTAAGGACAGAGTGCTTGAAGGACTTGAGAATTTTGTAAGTATTTTTAACAAAATTAGTGCCAGTTTTAAAGCTTTCCAGAGTTTTTAGTAAGTTAGCAAAATCAACTTTGCTTGATGTGCGAAATAACCTCTGTCCTCTATTACCTCTAGAGCAGCTCTTATTATTAACAAGAAAGAAGAGTTCACGAATTGAAAATTTATGCTGATTATGCTTATTGTCAGATAGAGTGGAATTAAGGCCATAGGGATAAAGAGACTGATGCTGCAAAATTTCAAGGGATTCAGTTTCTAGCCGAGCATAGAGGTCAGGAATAATATGTAGTACCTCTATTTTCACTTTGTCAAAACCATGAGTATGGAAATGCTCTAATTCAAAGGTAGAGTACTGGTTGGCGTTTGTGGAGGGGTTCACTCCTGAATTAGAGAACTTGTTTACTAGAGACCTGTGACCATTAATCCTAAGATGAAGAGGATTTTTACTTTGGCCAATATAGCTAAGGTTGCAGACAGTACAGGTGAGCTTATAGATGGTATTGTAGGCTTTGCAAAACTTGTTGGAGCAATTATCCTCAACAGAAGAATACAGGTTAGGATCTGCAGATTTACATGTCAAACAACGTTTGTCATTTCATAACTTTAGATTACCTTTGCCAGCGAGTTCATACACTATGGGAAAGGGTGCTAGCCTAACCGAGCGGGAGGACTTAAAATATCTGAGCTGACCTCCAATCCTTTCATCGTCCTTAGAACTCCACTTGGGCCAAAACATACAAATTCTGAGCAAACCAACTAGGAAAAACTTTTTAGAAATAAGCAGTCCAAGAAAAGACCAAACTCGAGTATAAACTACACTCCAAAAAGCTGCATCCAAAACATACTAAAAAGAAAAATTAGAAAATGAAAAAAAAAAACCTCAAGTGAAAAAAATAGTAATAAAAAAAAAAAAAAAAAAAAAAAAAAAAAAAATAATAATAATAAAACATTTCAACTAGAATTTGCGCATGAGCTGCTAAATAATAAATTGAAATTAGTTACTTAAGAGCAAAACTGAAGACTAAGGAAAAAATTTTAGAATTTAAAATGAAGGGTGCAAAATAACCTGAAAATCAAAACGCGCAACGCAGCAGTTTTTGAAAATTCAGAATTCACATTCTATAAAGAAGATACCTAAGCAAAAAAATACATATATAATTTTGACTCACACCTAATACAACATAGAAAAGGTTATGTATCTACCTGTGTGAGTAAAAGGAGAAAAGATAAAAAAATAAAATAAAACAACTGAATGTAGAAGGTGTCGAGAATACTGAGCCTTGGCTTTATCAAGGACCAGCAAAAACTCTGCATTTTCTCACTTCCACAAAGACCTAGTTGGAAATGGGTTTCTGCAAGGCCATAGATGCAAGTAACATTCCCACCTAAAATAGTTTAAAAAATATATATATAAGTCATGTCCTCCGTAGAGTAGCATGACCTAGCACTAGTTAACAATTTCGCTTGCATCCATTAACCTTCATGGCCCGACCCATGCTCTTCATCTGTTACAATTAAACAGAGAGAAGAAGATTAAAGAGAACTCAAGCTGTGAGAGTGACATAATAAATAGAAATGATTTTCAGCTATAACGAAATTCCAAGTTCGTTTGAGAGAGAATTTAAACCTGAAAAATAATGCAAAAGAAATCCAAATTTTACATTGCAATTAAAAAAGGAAATGTCAATTTATAACGAACAGATTTTTGAAAGAAAACTTGAGTCTAAAACCCCCTACTCTACAACTTATGACAGCACGAAAACGAGAATAAGTTAAAGATAATAATTAACTAAAGAAAACTTTGTGAAAGTTATATACCTTAAACAGTTAGTTGCAATATGTACAAAGTATTTCAGCAGTGATTTAAGTGCATAATTAATTAGTTATTAAGAACTTAACTACTTTGAAAAAACAGCGCATAGACAGCGCATAGAAAAGGAACAAGCTTAGCCCTCTTCTGTTCCTAGGTACCCCAAAAGACGCTCAAAGTTACAAAGAAAAGTAAGAGTTAAAACCCGCATAAATGTTAACAGACAAACCAATGCTTAAAGGCTGAAAAGCTAAAAAACGACAGAGAAAAGGTACATAAAGTACAAACATTGAACTTATAAAACCTAGAACCCAAAAACAAGGAAGAGAGCTTACCTCTTGTGTGACAAAAACTTTTCTCCTCACAAGAGGAGAACATGGCTGACCCCTTCCGCCACTCCCTAGACGCTGGGGGGCAGTGAGGGTGGGGCTGATGGCCTCCTCATACAGCAAGAAACCAACGCGCGGAGATTTTAACCAGAGAAAAAAATATATAAACTTAAGACTGTGGATCTGTATGATCAGAATGAGCAGAATTAACTCTCCAGAATACATGAGAAATATTATAAAATACACGAGCAGTTTATTTAATAATCTTTGCATGTATTAAATCACCTTAGTGAGCTTCTATAGATTAATCAGAATCTTATTAATTATAATGTTGGTTTTACTATTTTTAGTACAGCTATCCTAGTGATGAATAACTAGTTTTCTTTTTTATTTGTTTTTATTTTCTTTTATAAACAGATTTTTAAGCTTTTTTTGTGATTTTCTTTATATTATTTAATTTTTTGTTTTAATAGGACCGTCATATCCATAGCACTAAGGTTCCTTTAGGTAGTTAATAGGCATCCTCTAGCCAACTTCCTTACGGCTTTGATTGGTCAGAATCATATTATTAACTGTGTAGAAAATTAAAGCAGATCTGCCAACCTTACTCTATTATTCAGAATAATTTTTCTTAAAGTTCTTTTGATGAAAGAAGAAGGAATTTCGTTCTCTAGAAAACTTTCTAATAGTATATTAATGTGGTAATTGAAATCCAAATTGTTGCTGCAAATTCTTGAAATTCTTAGGACCTGAGAAATTAGTACATTCTCAATTACTTTGGTTGAAATGTTATTATTCCAGTGTAGATATTTAATTACTTTGAAAGGAAAATTAACTCTTTTATCAAAGAGGCTAATAGATGGGTTACCTCTGTTGAGCTTAATGCTTAAGTCTAGGAACTCAAGTTCCTGATTACTGTGGTTGGTTTTACATAAGTTAAGAGAGCTAGGATAGATATTATCAAAATCACTCTCTATAACTTCTGAATTATTGATACACAGCAGATCATCAATATATCTAAAAGTGTAAAGGTAGTTATCTGAGCAGGTGGGGTGATTTTTAATGAATTTATATTCCTTAAAGAACAGGAATAGATTAGCAATATTTGTGGACGTTGATGTTCCCATTGGAATACCGTTCACTTGCTTATAAGAGTGTATTATTATATAAGATATGGTTATTTTTATGCAGCAATTGAGATAAGAGTTCCAAGTTCCTACATCAACAAATTGGTTAAGTTTAAATTCTGCATACAGCTCTTTAAAGGTAGTGATTATATCTGATAGAGGCAGATTAGTATATAGGTTTTCAAAATCATAACTATTAATATCTAGGGGACAAACTTTGAGTATAGTAGAAATTACTTCTGCATTATTATTAATTATCCAAAAATCTCTGTACATCAAGTTAGAACAGTTTCTAATGTGTTTCAAAACCTTCTTTAAGACATCTTCAAAAGCAAGATCTATTTTCTTTTTATGACTCCTTACTCCACTAGCTATGAACCTGAACTTCACAGGATCCTTATGAAACTTAACCGTTGCAAAAAGAAATGGAAATTCAGGCCCATATCTTCTAGTTTGTGGAATTTTAAGTTTCTTGAAGAATGCCTTAAACCGATTTCGATTTTCTAACTGCTTGGTAGAATAACTTACGGGCTCGTATGTTACTCTATTATTGAGTTCCATAGTTAACAATTCAAAATAGAACTTCTTACAGATAATTGCAAAATTATTGCTAGCTTTATCCGTAGTGGTAAAAATAAATTGGTCTTGTAGTTTGGAGAGTGACCTTTTAGCTTCTCCAGAGAAAAAGAGATTTCTGTCGAAACAAAAGTCCAGACCTGCCAACTCACCGGTGAAGCTATTGATTATATTATATTTCCATTCTGCGAAGGCCTCAATAGGCTGATTGTACGTTAAACTGGTTTTTACGATGTACTTATTTACATCTTGAGTGAAGCTCTCAAGAATCCTTTCTTTGGAAATTGTGAAGGAAGGTCTGAATTTAGAGCCATACTCTAATAAATTCCTAAGCTTTTCATTTTCAACATAACTCAAGTTTCCGGTGATAATATGGTTGTAATTCTTATCATAGTGAACTGTTTCTTTATGTTCATCACAAGAACAAGTAGTAATTACAGGAATGTAGCTCGAAGAGTTAAGTTTGTAGTTTTTAACTATTGACCCTAAGGTCTTAACATATTTAAAACTTACAATAGACTGGTGCCTGTGGATGGGAAAAAAATTGCATTATTGTAGAACAGCTTCCTTACATTGAGATTATCGTAGGCTTTATTTAGGAACCTGATGGTAACAAAATTACTGGAAAATTCTTTAAGAGAAATTTTATCTTTAAGAATATGTTTAAGAATGTCCAGAACCAAAGCAAAAACATGCTTATCAACATGGTCAGCAGTTTCATTCCAGAATTTGAAAAAACATTTAAGGACAGAGTGCTTGAAGGACTTGAGAATTTTGTAAGTATTTTTAACAAAATTAGTGCCAGTTTTAAAGCTTTCCAGAGTTTTTAGCAAGTTAGCAAAATCAACTTTGCTTGATGTGCGAAATAACCTCTGTCCTCTATTACCTCTAGAGCAGCTCTTATTATTAACAAGAAAGAAGAGTTCACGAATTGAAAATTTATGCTGATTATGCTTATTGTCAGATAGAGTGGAATTAAGGCCATAGGGATAAAGAGACTGATGCTGCAAAATTTCAAGGGATTCAGTTTCTAGCCGAGCATAGAGGTCAGGAATAATATGTAGTACCTCTATTTTCACTTTGTCAAAACCATGAGTATGGAAATGCTCTAATTCAAAGGTAGAGTACTGGTTGGCGTTTGTGGAGGGGTTCACTCCTGAATTAGAGAACTTGTTTACTAGAGACCTGTGACCATTAATCCTAAGATGAAGAGGATTTTTACTTTGGCCAATATAGCTAAGGTTGCAGACAGTACAGGTGAGCTTATAGATGGTATTGTAGGCTTTGCAAAACTTGTTGGAGCAATTATCCTCAACAGAAGAATACAGGTTAGGATCTGCAGATTTACATGTCAAACAACGTTTGTCATTTCATAACTTTAGATTACCCTATATATATATATATATATATTCTATAAAGAAGATACCTAAGCAAAAAAATACATATATAATTTTGACTCACACCTAATACAACATAGAAAAGGTTATGTATCTACCTGTGTGAGTAAAAGGAGAAAAGATAAAAAATAAAATAAAACAACTGAATGTAGAAGGTGTCGAGAATACTGAGCCTTGGCTTTATCAAGGACCAGCAAAAACTCTGCATTTTCTCACTTCCACAAAGACCTAGTTGGAAATGGGTTTCTGCAAGGCCATAGATGCAAGTAACATTCCCACCTAAAATAGTTTAAAAAATATATATATAAGTCATGTCCTCCGCAGAGTAGCATGACCTAGCACTAGTTAACAATTTCGCTTGCATCCATTAACCTTCATGGCCCGACCCATGCTCTTCATCTGTTACTATTAAACAGAGAGAAGAAGATTAAAGAGAACTCAAGCTGTGAGAGTGACATAATAAATAGAAATGATTTTCAGCTATAACGAAATTCCAAGTTCGTTTGAGAGAGAATTTAAACCTGAAAAACATTGCAAAAGAAATCCAAATTTTACATTGCAATTAAAAAAGGAAATGTTAATTTATAACGAACAGATTTTTGAAAGAAAACTTGAGTCTAAAACCCCCTACTCTACAACTTATGACAGCACGAAAACGAGAATAAGTTAAAGATAATAATTAACTAAAGAAAACTTTGTGAAAGTTATATACCTTAAACAGTTAGTTGCAATATGTACAAAGTATTTCAGCAGTGCTTTAAGTGCATAATTAATTAGTTATTAAGAACTTAACTTCTTTGAAAAAACAGCGCATAGACAGCGCATAGAAAAGGAACAAGCTTAGCCTTCTTCTGTTCCTAGGTTCCCCAAAAGACGCTCAAAGTTACAAAGAAAAGTAAGAGTTAAAACCCGCATAAATGTTAACAGACAAACCAATGCTTAAAAGCTGAAAAGCTAAAAAACGACAGAGAAAAGGTACATAAAGTACAAACATTGAACTTATAAAACCTAGAACCCAAAAACAAGGAAGAGAGCTTACCTCTTGTGTGACAAAAACTTTTCTCCACACAAGAGGAGAACATGGCTGACCCCTTCCGCCACTCCCTTGACGCTGGGGGGCAGTGAGGGTGGGGCTGATGGCCTCCTCATACAGCAAGAAACCAACGCGCGGAGATTTTAACCAGAGAAAAAAAAAAAAAAAATATATATATATAAACATAAGACTGTGGATCTGTATGATCAGAATGAGCAGAATTAACTCTCCAGAATACATGAGAAATATTATAAAATACACGAGCAGTTTATTTAATAATCTTTGCATGTATTAAATCACCTTAGTGAGCTTCTATAGATTAATCAGAATCTTATTAATTTTAATGTTGGTTTTACTATTTTTAGTATAGCTATCCTAGTGATGAATAACTAGTTTTCTTTTTTATTTGTTTTTATTTTCTTTTATAAACAGATTTTTAAGCTTTTTTTGTGATTTTGTTTATATTATTTAATTTTTTGTTTTAATAGGACCGTCATATCCATAGCACTAAGGTTCCTTTAGGTAGTTAATAGGCATCCTCTAGCCAACTTCCTTACGGCTTTGATTGGTCAGAATCATATTATTAACTGTGTAGAAAATTAAAGCAGATCTGCCAACCTTACTCTATTATTCAGAATAATTTTTCTTAAAGTTCTTTTGATGAAAGAAGAAGGAATTTCGTTCTCTAGAAAACTTTCTAATAGTATATTAATGTGGTAATTGAAATCCAAATTGTTGCTGCAAATTCTTGAAATTCTTAGGACCTGAGAAATTAGTACATTCTCAATTACTTTGGTTGAAATGTTATTATTCCAGTGTAGATATTTAATTACTTTGAAAGGAAAATTAACTCTTTTATCAAAGAGGCTAATAGATGGGTTACCTCTGTTGAGCTTAATGCTTAAGTCTAGGAACTCAAGTTCCTGATTACTGTGGTTGGTTTTACATAAGTTAAGAGAGCTAGGATAGATATTATCAAAATCACTCTCTATAACTTCTGAATTATTGATACACAGCAGATCATCAATATATCTAAAAGTGTAAAGGTAGTTATCTGAGCAGGTGGGGTGATTTTTAATGAATTTATATTCCTTAAAGAACAGGAATAGATTAGCGATATTTGTGGACGTTGATGTTCCCATTGGAATACCGTTCACTTGCTTATAGAGGGTATTATTATATAAGATATGGTTATTTTTTATGCAGCAATTGAGATAAGAGTTCCAAGTTCCTACATCAACAAATTGGTTAAGTTTAAATTCTGCATACAGCTCTTTAAAGGTAGTGATTATATCTGATAGAGGCAGATTAGTATATAGGTTTTCAAAATCATAACTATTAATATCTAGGGGACAAACTTTGAGTATAGTAGAAATTACTTCTGCATTATTATTAATTATCCAAAAATCTCTGTACATCAAGTTAGAACAGTTTCTAATGTGTTTCAAAACCTTCTTTAAGACATCTTCAAAAGCAAGATCTATTTTCTTTTATGACTCCTTACTCCACTAGCTATGAACCTGAACTTCACAGGATCCTTATGAAACTTAACCGTTGCAAAAAGAAATGGAAATTCAGGCCCATATCTTCTAGTTTGTGGAATTTTAAGTTTCTTGAAGAATGCCTTAAACCGATTTTCTAACTGCTTGGTAGAATAACTTACGGGCTCGTATGTTACTCTATTATTGAGTTCCATAGTTAACAATTCAAAATAGAACTTCTTACAGATAATTGCAAAATTATTGCTAGCTTTATCCGTAGTGGTAAAAATAAATTGGTCTTGTAGTTTGGAGAGTGACCTTTTAGCTTCTCCAGAGAAAAAGAGATTTCTGTCGAAACAAAAGTCCAGACCTGCCAACTCACCGGTGAAGCTATTGATTATATTATATTTCCATTCTGCGAAGGCCTCAATAGGCTGATTGTACGTCAAACTGGTTTTTTTTTTTTTTTTCTCTGGTTAAAATCTCTGCGCGTTGGTTTCTTGCTGTATGAGGAGGCCATCAGCCCCACCCTCACTGCCCCCCAGCTTCAAGGGAGTGGCGGAAGGGGTCAGCCATGTTCTCCTCTTGTGTGGAGAAAAGTTTTTGTCACACAAGAGGTAAGCTCTCTTCCTTGTTTTTGGGTTCTAGGTTTTATAAGTTCAATGTTTGTACTTTATGTACCTTTCCTCTGTCGTTTTTTAGCTTTTCAGCTTTTAAGCATTGGTTTGTCTGTTAACATTTATGCGGGTTTTAACTCTTACTTTTCTTTGTAACTTTGAGCGTCTTTTGGGGAACCTAGGAACAGAAGAAGGCTAAGCTTGTTCCTTTTCTATGCGCTGTCTATACGCTGTTTTTTCAAAGAAGTTAAGTTCTTAATAACTAATTAATTATGCACTTAAAGCACTGCTGAAATACTTTGTACATATTGCAACTAACTGTTTAAGGTATATAACTTTCACAAAGTTTTCTTTAGTTAATTATTATCTTTAACTTATTCTCGTTTTCGTGCTGTCATAAGTTGTAGAGTAGGGGGTTTTAGACTCAAGTTTTCTTTCAAAAATCTGTTCGTTATAAATTAACATTTCCTTTTTTAATTGCAATGTAAAATTTGGATTTCTTTTGCAATGTTTTTCAGGTTTAAATTCTCTCTCAAACGAACTTGGAATTTCGTTATAGCTGAAAATCATTTCTATTTATTATGTCACTCTCACAGCTTGAGTTCTCTTTAATCTTCTTCTCTCTGTTTAATAGTAACAGATGAAGAGCATGGGTCGGGCCATGAAGGTTAATGGATGCAAGCGAAATTGTTAACTAGTGCTAGGTCATGCTACTCTGCGGAGGACATGACTTATATATATATTTTTTAAACTATTTTAGGTGGGAATGTTACTTGCATCTATGGCCTTGCAGAAACCCATTTCCAACTAGGTCTTTGTGGAAGTGAGAAAATGCAGAGTTTTTGCTGGTCCTTGATAAAGCCAAGGCTCAGTATTCTCGACACCTTCTACATTCAGTTGTTTTATTTTATTTTTTATCTTTTCTCCTTTTACTCACACAGGTAGATACATAACCTTTTCTATGTTGTATTAGGTGCGAGTCAAAATTATATATGTATTTTTTTGCTTAGGTATCTTCTTTATAGAATGTGAATTCTGAATTTTCAAAACTGCTGCGTTGCGCGTTTTGATTTTCAGGTTATTTTGCACCCTTCGTTTTAAATTCTAAAATTTTTTCCTTAGTCTTCAGTTTTGCTCTTATATATATATATATATATATATATATATATCCCACACTCACCAACCCGCTTGGCCAGCGTGGTGAGTTATGGCCAAACACCTCCAAAATGACTCTACAACTTAAATCTTGGCCCTCAGTCTCCGGCAGCTGGAATGTACCTGGCCAAGGCAGCGGCCAGTGCGACATGAAGGCAGAGGGGGCTAAGAATCCCCGGAGGACCGGACTAGGCTGCCATTTGATGCTGACCTTGGCAACGTACAACGGACGCTCCCTATCTTCTGATTCAAGGCTTCTTGAATTGGAAGAGGAACTACAAAGGATCAAGTGGGACATCGTCGGGCTGAGTGAGGTAAGGAGAAAAGGAGAAGATCTCATCGAACTGAAAAGTGGACATCTCTTCTACTATCGTGGGACAGATACTGGCAGAACTAGTGGTGTTGGATTTATAATAAACAAGAAACTGAAGGATAAAGTTGTAGAAGTTGAAAGTTCCTCTGACAGAGCTGCACGACTCGTTATCCAACTATCGAGAAGATACCAGGCTCAGATTATTCAAACTTATGCACCCACCACAAGTCATCCTGAAGAAGAAATTGAAGAATTTTATGAGGAAATTCGTCATCTAAATAATAAAGGTAAGCAGCACTTGAAGATAATTATGGGAGATTTCAATGCAAAAATAGGGCACCGGCAACAGAATGAAACTTCAGTAGGTAAATTCGGTCACGGCAACAGAAACCAGCGTGGAAATACTCTCGTTGAGTTTGCAGAGGCAGAAGGATTTTTCATCTTGAATTCCTTTTTCAAGAAAAAGCCACACAGGAAATGGACATGGAGACATCCAATTGGGACGACAAGTGAAATTGATTTTATTATGTGTAACAAAAAATTCGTCATCGAAGACTGCAGTGTGCTAAACAAGTTCAACACAGGTAGTGACCATAGATTGGTGAGATGTAAGATGCACCTCAACACTAAACTGGAACGTGGCAAGCTCATAAGACAAACAAAATGTATTGACATAACCAACCTTAAAAAACACCATAATACTTTCAAGTTGGAACTGAAGAACAGATTCTCTGCTTTAGAAGGCCTAACATCGGAAGAAGTGGATATTTCTGAAGTTAACAGAAAAAGTAACCAAAGCTCTTATGGAAACAGCAACAAAATTAGCTGGGTCTAAGAACAAGTTGCATGTAAACAAATTATCAGGAAAAACCAAAATGTTGATGCAAAAAAGAAGAGAGATGAGGACAACTAAAGAAGATGTGACTTCCAAAGTGGAATATATAGAGCTATGCAAGACAGCACGAAAAAGTATCACTGAAGACGTAAGGAAATTCAACTGTGAGCTAGTGAGGAAAGCAATTGAAAACAACCAAAGCCTAAAGATAGCAAAGGGACATCTCAGTAAGGGAAGAAAACAGATTATGGCTCTGAGAAAAGAAGATGGTTCTATAACAAGAAATAGAGGCGAAATTTTGACAAGAGTGAAAAGATTTCTACTCCAAACTATATGAAAGGGATGATATATGCACTCCAGACATCATGAAAGGTACCAGAGTTCTTCCAGTCCTCCCAGCAGAAGTTGCTCATGCAATCAAGAACATGAAGCGAGGGAAAGCTCCAGGAGAAGATGGAATTACTATAGACATCATACAAGAAGCAAGTGGAGAAATTGAAACAGTACTCGCCCAAATTTTTACTCGATGCCTTAATGAAGGGAAGATTCCTGAGGATTGGAACAATGCTACAATGATCCTGCTACATAAAAAGGTGACATTGAGGATCTCAGGAACTACAGACCTATCAGCCTCCTATCAGTGGTTTATAAAATCTTCACTAAAGTTCTTTCACACCGCTTGAAGGTAACACTGGACATGGCTCAACCGAGAGAACAAGCTGGATTCAGGAGTGGCTACAGCACAATAGATCATATCCACGTACTGAGAGAACTAATTGAAAGAGCGAGGGAATATGAACTTCCATTGTGCATGGCTTTTATCGATTATGAAAAAGCCTTTGATTCGGTGAAACCATCAGCAGTTACCACGGCTCTGAAATCCTGCGGTATTGAAGATGCATACATTAATATTATTAATAACATCTATGAAAATGCAAGTGCAAAGATTCGGCTGTTTGAAAATACAACACACATAAAAATTGGAAAGGGAGTGAGACAAGGTGACACCATATCTCCGAAGCTCTTTAATGCCACATTGGAAAATGTCTTTCAATCACTGAACTGGGAAAACAAAGGGATAAAGATTAATGGAGATTATCTAACCCACCTTCGTTTTGCTGATGACGTAGTCATTTTTGCAACTGCCCCATCGGAGCTGCAGAGTATGATCCAGGAACTTGCTGACAAGAGTAAAGAAGTGGGATTAAAAATGAACTTTCAGAAGACAAAAGTGATGTTCAATGCTTTTACAAGAAATGAAGATTTATCGATTGATGGAGAAAAACTGGAGATAACAGATACGTACGTTTATCTTGGACAGCAGATATCAAGTTAGGGTCACATTGATGAAGAAATTAATCGGCGTACAAAACTTGCCTGGAGAGCTTTTGGAAGAAACAGCATAATTTTCAAGAGCAATATGCCATTATGTCTTAAAAGAAAAGTGTTTGATCAATGCATCCTTCCAGTGCTTACGTATGGTGCAGAGACGTGGACCTTAACTAAAAGAGACATACAAAGGCTGCAGACAACTCAAAATAGCATGGAGAGGTGCATACTTGGTATAACCAGGAGAGATAAGAAGAGGAACTCGTGGATCCGAAAAATGACGAGAGTGGAAGACATCATGATCAGGGTTAAATCCCTGAAATGGCAATGGGCTGGACATACTGCCAGAAGGACAGACCATAGATGGACAGCCGAGATTTTAGATTGGATTCCAAGGGACAGGAAAAGACCCAGAAAAAGACCACATGGGAGATGGGTGGATGAAATTCGTAAATATGCGGGAGTGACATGGAGGAGACTGGCACAAGACAGACCGTTGTGGAGGAAACTTGGGGAGACCTTCGTCCAGCAGTGGATTGATAATGGTTGACAATGATGATGATGATGATATATATATATAGCCCCCTCCAACAGGAATTCCTGGGTGCGCCACTGATCGAGTGATTCACTTATTATTACTCGTGCACAATTTTAGATAAAAGAAAAATTGCCATGAAAATGTGTTTCCATGTGCAAATCACATCACTCTAAAAATTGTAAAGCATAGATCTTCAGCTTTCCTGAAGCCTCCAACTTAAATGGATTAATGCGTAATCTTGGAAGGAATTCAAGTCAACGGCAGCGTAGTTGCCAATAAAGTTTAATGCCGGGATTTCAAAAGATATGGAAGGTTTCTTTAGAAATATATGTTTCACTGTGCAAGATCATATCTTGTGAGGAAAAAAAACCAAAAAAAAACTAGATGCGCAATAAAGGTTTCATTTTTTGGTGGCTCTGTCCTTCTTCCCTCTGTTAATGTGTTAATTCATATTCCCAATATTATCTTTTACCTGCAAAAAATACGGTGAAAACAGTGAAATTTCAGTGGGGGAAAATGCTCTGGAATATGCTGGTGGAGAAAATAATTAGTCTTTGTAAAACGTTTACACAAAGCTGAAAAAAAAATGGATGCGGCGTATAGAATTTCCAGCATCAAATTTTCGATGTTATGTAAATTTGGAGATATATCTAAATTAACACCTTCCAAGTTTATCAGGCAAAGAAGCTTTTCCTAAGTGATTTTAATGAATAAAATGATTTCAACTTCTAGAAATAATGGCAAGGTTTTCAGTTTAGGGAATTTTAGACCACCTTACTTTCCTTAAAATGCACTCACTAAATCAGAAATTTTGTTTTCGTGTTCGTTATGTAATTAGAAAAAGTTTTTTTTTCAATTACTCAACGAATGTGAAAATAATTTTGAAAATCTTAAAGTGAAATGCTTTAAAACAACTCTTAGCTAAAATGCTTAGCTTCACATGTAATGTCTAAAGGACCATGAATATAATAGTTTCTTTAGTAGCGTACCTTTAAACTCGGGACCCCCGCAAAAAAAAAAAAAAAAAAAAAAAATCTGCCAGGCCTTTTTGCGAAAACCTATTCGCCTTCAATTACTGAAAATTTTAAATTCCATATTAAACTACGTTTTACGGGTGTTGTGTTATTCAAATTCTTTTGAATCTATAGGTATTTTTCGTAAAAGCAAAATTGTTACACTTTATTCTTGTAACACAAATGCACACGTTGTAATTAAAATGATTGCACTAGTTTTATACCAATCATCATCATCATTGTCAACCATTATCAATCCACTGCTGGACGAAGGTCTCCCCAAGTTTCCTCCACAACGGTCTGTCTTGTGCCAGTCTCCTCCATGTCACTCCCGCATATTTACGAATTTCATCCACCCATCTCCCATGTGGTCTTCTTCTGGGTCTTTTCCTGTCCCTTGGAATCCAATCTAAAATTTCGGCTGTCCATCTATGGTCTTATACCAATACAAAGTATTAAAAAACACTTACACCAAAGTAAATCATATCCTGCAAATTTTATCCTTTTAGAAAACTAAGGCTTTGAAATGCATCACGATCACACACGGCCGTGTGTGATCGTGTCTATAATGACCTTTTCCGATTTATACGAAAGAACAGATTATAAGTAAAAAAAATTAAAAAAATAACAAGAATTGTGGCACAAAAAGATTAAAATTACTTAAATTATTTACTCTTGAATACAAAGAAAAAAAAACAAAAAAAAAAAACACTTATAACGTTACAATATTTTGCACTTAGTAAGTCTTTTTTCTTTTCACTCTGTTATTAAAAAGTCTGTTTTTTCTTTCCGCGAAGAACACCTTTTAGCTCATATTCTGAAGGATGCGTAGTTATGTGCAAACAAGTATTATATACACAAGTATGTATAACGCCTTATCCGCATTGATATAAAAATTGCATTTATTCAACTGATTTTGCATTTACATTCTCTTGTTATATATGCATGTATAGGAACTATTGCTATATCAGTAAAAATGGGGTCTCATGTTCTCTGGAATGGCTGCTTTCTCGTTACCCAGATTTTATAAACTAAAGTGAAAATGATTTTTTGAAGATTTTACCTATTTACCTAAAAAGAATATCAAAAACTGATATTCTTTTTAATTCTTCATTCAAAGGTGCCGTCAAAAATTCCTAGCTATTGCTTTAACCAGTTGTGACTTACTACGGAGGTGAAAATATGTGTCAAGACGACAAGTCTGCAACGAGAAATTTGTCCGGGTAGCTCAGTTGGGAGAGAGACTTACTCCGGAGTGAGGGTCCACAGACAAAACTTGTGTTTTTACAGCTCTTTGAAAGAGTGTTCGGTAATACTATAAGACTGAGGTAGTCGTTTGATTTTGTATACTCGGCGTGGGAACAATTCATCTTAAAAAGGGAAATTTCAGTAATGTATGTGAGAATTTTCAATTCGAATTGTTGGCATCATTGCGGGGTTTGCTCTAACTCTAATTACATCTGTAGCTATGTGACTCCCATTTAGGTGGAAGAACCAGTTATAATGTCCGAGAGAGCTCACAACTTCACTAATGAAGTGGCACTTAAACAACATAAAAGAAATTTATCTCGAGCGCAGCAGTTGAGAACGTCGGCATCGTTACAAAACCGCCGCTTAAAGATAGTCAGTAGCCTATTCATAGCTCGCAGGTGGTAAATTCTCTACCTGGAAGGTGCTGGGATAGATCATCCACACACACACTCACAAACATGAGACTGTCACTCGAAGAAAAGAATAAACCGGTACAGAGAGGATTTACGCAGTAGCCGTGCATAAATATCCGTCGTTTTGTAAGAGAGAGACAGGCAAGGAATTGTAAGGCAGATGTTAGCGCGGAAAGCACAAAAGCCACTCGATGGTTTTCTCTTGTCTAGCAAATTTACAACCTCGCAGGCTAAAGCTGCATGGCTTAGTGATTTATCCGTAGCAGTTTCACAGGAGGGTTCTTTTGTGAATGCCCTTCGCTGCAAGTTGTAAAAGCGACAAGCATGGCGCTTTGCGCCTGCGTGGCAAAAGCTGCTAAGTATCAGGTTATGCGAAAATGGGTTATATATGACCATCCCGATAGTAGAAAGTCACTTGAATGCCGCCCAAAATACAGTCCGTTTTCTGTGGCGCGGCAAAATTTACGGTATGTCGGCTCGGGCTGTTGGGCAACACAGCATCTGTCCCACCGCCTTTTGTGCGGTAGACAGATTTATCTAGGCAGGAGGTACAGCTTCAATACACTGACAAATGTTGTTTAATTAACACGTGAGTTCTCAGTTCGGAATTCTGAAGATTTATTTCAGGCTTACAGAAGATGTGAGACAAAACTTGCAATTCGAAATGGCAAAGAAGGGCAGGAGGTATTTTCTGTATCAGCTGCATATGGTGGGAATGTATTGTAAATTGAATGTGGAGGTTAGGTCACATGTTCGATCAAATTTCCAGTTTTTACCCCCCCCCCTTCCTGTTTTTTTCCTCTGTAGTTCTTACACCAGAAAAACATGTTCCGAGATTTTTTTTTCACAACGGATTACATTTTGTGCTCTTATAATTCTAGATTTTCGTTATTTTGATATATTTTCTGTTTTCGATTTTATATTAGTAAATATGATTCTTTCTGAGTCTTTGCACGTAATAATTTATATCATTGCCTTTAGCAGATTTGTGCAAAATCATCTTCTGCGTCTTCGGAGATCTTCGGCTGATGAAGTGAAAAGATTTGGAAAGTCCAAAATGTGGCAACGGAAAATGTTTTTGTGAACGAGAACTGTAAAGATTTTATTTTCCTTATTTTCTATAAGACAATTGTAATACACATGGCAAAGAAAACACGCGTGCGATTAACAACACGTAAATCATCATAAACCATTTTCAATCCCCTGCAGGATGAAGTCTTCTCAAGTCTCGTCAACAATTATCTGTCTTGAGCCACACAAGCATGCTTTCAAAATTTCATCCACCCATCTCCCATATGGTCCTTTTCTGGGTCTTTTCCTGTCCTTTTGTGCAGTCTAATACTAATATTTCAATTGCAAACAGTGGTCACTTCCAGAAATGGAAACGGGTCATGGGTCAGCGGGTCGACAATTTCTAGCGGGTCAAACGGGTCGAGTCAAGATGTTCCTGACCCGATTTTGACCCGGTTTGATTCCCTTTTAATTTTTGAAAAGCGAAAAATATGTGTGTGTTTTTCAAAGGAAAATTTGCACTGTGCAATTTTGAGCTCGATACTTGCACTCGCGGGCTGAAAAAAGGTTTGTCATGAAATATGAAGGAAGAGTGCCCTCAGAAGGAAGGCTGTCCTTTCCTTCTGAGGGGCAATGATGAAAACAACATTCATATTTTGGAAACTTTCAACTTATCATAAACTTGTGAAAATTGGTGTTGCTGTGAAACATGTTATGAAGCTTGATATGTTATCAAGAAAACAGGAAAAACTGAAGTTAAACATACAAGTTGCTTAATTCAAAAATACCTTACTGTAGCGCCATCAAAATTAGGTGGAACAGCCTAAACGTTACTGCGGAGGGACTTTTTGACTCTCGCTGATGTGTTTGGAAACGGTAAACTCTCCCACCGAAAAATTCCCCCACCGGTAAATTCCCCCACATTCAGTCAATTCCCCCACCTCGGAAAACTCCCCACCGGTAAATTCCCCCACCTTTTTTGTCAGAGACCGTGCACAAAGGAATTTTACTTAAAATACGACTCAAAAAGGTGGGGGAATTTACCGGTGGGGAAATTTTCCGATGGGGAATTTTCCGACCGGTAAATTCCCCCACCTTATTTTCCGGTAAAATGTACATCGTAAAAAAACAAAAACGAAATAACGGATCATCATTCGCATATTTCAAGCTTCCCAATGCAAAAAGAATTTTTCATATCGGACTAATAGTTGCAGAGATATCGTGGGTACAGACGGACGGACGGACGGACGGACGGACAAACCAGTAACATTAGCACGATCTGTTTTTACTTTAAAAGACGTGCTAAAAAACCGGGCAAAAAGATAAACTACAAGATTCGAAGTATATTTTAAAACGCAATTGTTATTTTTCATCAGCAAATGAACTAGGAAACGGAAATATTCTTTTCGTGAATATTAATATATTTACAAATAAAATTCAGCCTGGGATTTTATAAAAATATCCGCAGAGAGTTATTTCCAAATGTCGGAAAACTCCTCAACATCAGAAAACTCCCCCACCGGTAAATTCCCCCACCTTTTTCAGTCGTATTTTGAGTAAATTCAATTTGTTCACGGTCTCTGACTGAAAAAGGTGGCGGAATTTACCGGTCGGAAAACTCTCCCACCGGTAAATTCCCCCACCTGGGTGTGGGGGGAGGATTTACCGGTGGGGGGAGTTTTCCGAGGTGGGGGAATTGACTGAATGTGGAGGAATTTACCGATGGGGGAGTTTACCGGGATTCTTTGGAAACATGTGTAAAACGGGGTTCGGACATTTGGACACCGGACTTTTGGGCACCGGGCATTTGGGCTCCCGGACATTTTGGCACATGCCCTTTTAGAGCAATGAATTTGCGCTGCGTAAAAAAATATTGTGTTCCTATATTTCTCCCTACTTGAGCAAGCGGTGTGCACAATTTTTTTTTCACCCATATCTCATTATCATTAAGAAATTAAGACATATTTACGAATTTCTGTCGGAAAGATGGGGCGGACATTTGAGCACAGGACATTTGGGCACAAATGTTTAAGGGGCCGTATATCATTTGCCGTTTCTTGGCCCTACAATAAGAGTTTGATCGACAAAATATTCACCGTAAGGCAAGGGACACTTATACTTGCATTTGGGGAAACAAAAGTACATTCGTGAATTTAAAAAAAAAATTACATAGCACATTTCTTATACTTTCAACGAAATAAAGCAATTACAGCAGAATTCATATTATGTTTGGAAAAGGACGACAAGGATGGTTTTTATAATAACGCTGCACTTTTACTTAGGCACAAAATATTTACATAACATGTCAAGTTATTAATATTTCTCTTTTACTTCATTAGGCACTAAATCACTATACTTCATTCGTGGGCCCTTTTGACAGTCTTTTTTCTGCCGATGCCATATTCATAACGTTTACGAATCAAATCAAGGTAATAATATTTCGCTTTTACCTAAGCACTAAATATTATTTCACATGCCCTAGGCCTATAGGCCTTTTTAACAGTTTTTGTCCTATCGATGTCATGCTCATAACAATTACGCATCATCTCAAGTTAATAATGTTCCGCTTTTACTTAGGCACGAAATATTATTCAAAGGTCCTAGGCCTTTTTAACACTTTTTTCTTCGCCTATGTGATGCTCGCAAAGTTTACAAAAAAATCAAGTTAATAGCATTACGCTTTTACTTAGGCATTCAATATTAATTACTAGGCCTAGGGCCAATGAATTAATAACTAGTGTCTAAGTAAAAGTGCAATATGATTAACTTCGGTTCATACATAAACGTTATGAATATGACATCGTCAGAATAAAAAACTGGTAAAAAGGCCTAAGCCAAGGGCTAATGAAACAATATTTAGTGCTTAAATAAAAGCAGAATATTATTAACTTTAGTTGGTACGTAATTGTTATGAATGTGACATCAATAGAACAGAAACTGTTAAAAAGGCCTAGGCCTAGGGCCTGTGAAATAATATTTAGTGCGTAAGTAAAAGCGCAATATTATTATTCTGAGTTGATACATAAACGTTATGAATATGGCATTGGTATAGAAAAAGACTGTCAAAACGCCCTACGAATGATTCATAGTAATTTAGTGCCTAATTAAGTAAAAGAGAACTATTAATAACTTGACATGGTATGTAAATATTTGGTGCCTAAGTAAAAGTCAGGCGTTATAAAAAAATTCCCTTCTTGTCGTCGTTTTCGGAACTTAGTATGAGTTCTGGTGAATTGCTTTGTTTCGTTGAAACCTAAGAAATGTGCTATGTAATCATTAATATATTGCAATCCATATTCATGATTATACGCTATGTAATCCCGATCCAGGACGACGAAACTTTCAAGTTTTAGGATATTATCTTTGTCATATTTACACCAAAAAACGGATTTGTGCTATGTAATTTTTTCTTAATTCAATTGTAATTATCGTTGTCTTAGTGGGAAATTTTTCTCAATTCAATTCCCCTCAGCGCCCCAAGAAACGGCAATTTTTGTACGGCCCCTAAAGATTTGTGCCTAAATGTCTGGTGCCCAAAAGTCCGGTGCCCATATGTTCCAAACTCGTGTAAAACAGTTAGGTTATGTCTTGCAAATGAATGACGACAGTTTTAATACTTCCTGTAAGTCAAAACAGAGGTAACTTTCTAACTTATTTTCATCTATTAAAAAAGACCCTGACCGACCTACTGACCTGCAGAGACATGGAATATATATCGCTCCTCTTAAATCTCTAACACCGGATTTCACTGACAAATGTTACACCGGTTCCACTGCCAGGACCCTTAAAACTCGTCTCAAAGAACACCAATAGGGCCATCGTAATGGCTCAACTCTCACTGCTTTATCGCGACTTTTAACCAAGGTGACTTACATTCCCATTTGGGACGGTTCTAAAATTCTAACTGCTCCTCATACAAAATCTCAGCTGTTATTCACTGAAAGCCTGTACATCGATAAATTATCTGAAACTTGCTGTGATGATGAACTGCCAAGAAACATCCCTCGACCTTTGAAATCTTATACCTTCAAAACAGATTTGTCCGAGACGGATCTGGGTCAGTTACAGATATGGGTCGGGTCCAATTATGTGAAGTCCGGGTCCAAAATTTTTGACCGGTTTCCGACTCTGGTCACTTCTAGCAGTGTGTCCAGCCATTGCCACTTAGGGATTCTTACTTTGATCATGAAATCATCAACCCTTGTCATTTTTCTATTCCATGAGTTTCCTTTCTTGTGTTTCGTGGTTACACCAAAGATGCATCTCTCCATGCTTCTTCTAGTTGGCAGCAGCCTTAGTATATCATTTTGCGCTTTCCAACCGTAGGTGAAGAAGCGTATATACTCCAGCTTTGTCTGTCCGTTCGCACGGTAACTCGCGAAAAAATGGTTCGCTTTCAATGAAATTTTAGTATGCGGTAGAGGACCACCTGAAACACCCTATTGAAATGTGCGCGCGCGCGTGTGTGTGTGTGTGTGTGTGTGACAGAGACAGAGAGCGACAGTGAGAAGACAGAGTGCGTGACAGAGAGAAACAGTGACAAAGACAGAGAGAGACAAACAGTGACAAAGAGAGGGACAAACAGTGACACAGAGAGGGACAAACAGTGGCAGAGAGAAAGTGGCAGAGAGAAAAAATGCTAAAATCTACGGTTTTCTTTCCGTTGAGAAGGGGGTTTAAGTTGCATTGTGTTTTTTATAAAAACTTTCTCACAGAATGATAAAAAGATAACTGTAGCTGATCTTCGTAGCGAATATTTTCCCATAACAAACGTTTTTACGTAGTGAATAATAACGATCCCTCTAAAATAAATTCGTTTATACATGTCTTTTTCCTAGTGCATGCTCTAGCGATTGATTTTTGGTGCAAGGTGGAATAACAGAAAAATTGGTAACCTTTTTTTTTTACCTTTTATAAGCACTCATGTATGAAAATTGCTTTTTTGTTTTTAATTTCCAGTGCTGCTTTTAAAGTCATTGAACGATTGGCCTCCATATTTGTTATCCCAAAAATAACGTTGATATTGTTATTTTCATTTTTTAAATTTAAGTAACTGGTTTACACACAGATTGCTGAACATATAGCAGGAAGTCACGAAATGATGAAATTTAATTTGCTATTTCATGAATGTGGAAAGTTTAAAGTGGTTATAATAATAATAATAATCTCAGGAAGAGGTGGAATCTCTATTTTTATAATAATAACAATAATAATAATAATAATAATAATAATAATAATAATATAATTGAAATTTGCAAATCCAAGTGTCTGTACAGCGAAGGGCAGCAACTTACTTGCAGCGATGAGGGGTCTGTAAACTAAAAAAAAAAAAAAAACAATGTGAAAATATCTGTTTAAGGGTCTCACGCCCCAAAACTTAAAAAACAAAAATAACTGTAAATATAGATAATTATAGCAAAAATGATTTTGTTTTTATTTTCTAAATTTAACTATACATATAGAGAATTGTAGAAAAAATTATTTTGTTTCTATTTTCTAAATTGTGGGGCCCGGGGCGACCTAAGTGTCTGGTTGCCCCTATGCTCCAGCCGGCCCTGATATGGTTGTTCCAAAAGATGTGTGCTTGTGTTACGAACAATAATGCAAGCTTCTTGTCTTTTTCTCGCCCTTTTCACCTTCAGGTCTTTTATATCTTTTTGTATTTTAAACGCCGAGAAGAAAGTTCGAGAAGAATGAGAAAACCAAATGAATAAAATGCGTTTTTCATCTCTCAGACAGTTTTATCTGTATTGTTTATTGATTCGATACCCTAACACATAACGTAAAACAAGTAAATGCGAGACAGAGCTTGTTAAGAACACTCCGCCAAAACGACTTTTATTTCTTCTATTACAGGTAAGTATAAATTACAACATGATTTACAAGACACGGGGTAATAGGAACCTCACTTTGGAAGTCTCTGTATTGTTCTTCCCTTACGCGCCATAAATACATAAGATTTGCTCAGCTGATAGAAATGTCATGCTTGGATTTATGTCACGTTACTGGCTTTCCAGACATGTTTGTTCACTAAAGAAAAGAATACTTACAAGTTTGGGTTCTCACGGCTTTTTCCTCGTACCCACGTGATCCTAAAAGATGGCGGTGTAAATCCGTCTCCCTTCTTGGACATGGCTTAGAATACAAAACGGTAGTGGAGGTATTAACATTGTGACCTCAGCAGTAATTCTTTTGACCAATATTTGTCTGTCAACCGGCGCGCTATGATCTGTGTATAAACTATTCATGATCAGATTAAACGGCTGGCTTTATTCGGCTGAAAGGAAAAAGTATATATTTTTTGTTAGTTTGTTTGGGACTTCAACGAACACCGTGAGCAACAGTGCAGAGTTCACGCTCAATTCTAAGAGCCCGAGCAAAACTAAAGTCAGCCCAATCCCGCTCGAGCCCGAATTTTATATTGGAAGATAGACCCCGTAGCCGAACGAGCGCGAAAATTGTGATTAACCTGTTTAGGGAATAAAAAAAATCTCCTTTTCCGACTTTCTCCTTCTCCTGCAGTTAACCGATATCTTTCTGAACTGCGGAGTGGAGTAGGGACGTCTATTTATATCTATAGTACAGCCGCATAATTTTCTTTGACAATTCCTTTCTTCCTGATGTTTGGGGCTTCCGGTCATCAGGAAAAATCGGGCGGCACAGCAATCTACATCGTACATTGCTCAATAGAATTAGCTGGGAGCTGCGGTGTGGAAATAGGGAGGCAAAATTTCCGTCAGCGTCCTATCTGCTATCTATAGTTCTTGAAGAAAAATTTCCTTCGCAGAAATCCAGTAATTCATGGCATATGGTATTTCTTACCCAAGCCTCGAATGAATAGCCATGCTCAGTTCCCACTCCCCATGCACACCCAATTGCTGAAGAATTCTCTTTAACAACTAGAAAGTGTAAAAAGTCTCGAGTGATAAATCATACAAAATCACATTTAAAAAAATGGAAGAAAATTATCTCACGCTCTCAGAGCCCGAGCCCGAACTCCAGTAAGTACTACACAGCCCGAGCCCGCCTGACCCCGAACTCCAGTAAGAATTACGCAGCCCGAGCCCGCATTCCAGTAAGTACACTGCCGGACAATTGCTAAGGACGGATGACAATAGCAACGATAGCAACCATAAAATGGAAGGCAGGAAAATGTGGAAATTAGCATAAGTGCGGGGTGCAGTAAGACGTGTTGTGCGTATGCAAATTTTGGATTGCCGAACTCGTTCGTGACGTCATAGCGCTGATAAGAGATATAAAGGATTTGACGCGTATTGACCGTTGTTGTTCAAACGCAAAGTTGAAAGGAAAAGTATCAACTGACGAACTTGCAATTCTCAGTATGTCTTCCCGACATCACCTAGATGATTTTACGCGTGGCCGTATTATTGGCAAGATTGAAGAAGGGCGAAAAATAACAGATGTTGCCAGGGAGTTCGACGTCAGCCACAGTGTTGTTTCAAGGCTTTGGAAATCATTTCAAACAAATGGAGAGTGTAGCAAACGTCACGGGGGAGGTCGTGTTCGCAGTACGACACCTGCAGAAGATCGGTACATAGTGTTATCAACAAAAAGACACCGGCGCAGCACAGCTACTGAGGTAGCAAATCAGTTTATGGCTGCTACTGGCAAGCGGATCTCCCGAAAAACTGTCGCCAGACGTTTGCATGAAGGAGGACTATACGCCCGCCGTCCTGTTGTGTGCATTCCTTTGTCCAGACGTCACCGTACCGCCCGTTTGCAATGGTGTCATCAACATCGCAATTGGAAAGATAACGACTGGTTTGCTGTCCTCTTCTCAGATGAGAGTAGATACAGTCTGTCGTCTGATTGTCGACGACAACTGATCTGGCGTGATAGTGGTACTGCATATTGTCCAGCAAACATACAGGAAAGGGACGGATATCCGGCATGTAGTGTCATGGTATGGGCTGGCATCATGATCAATGGCCGTACGTCCCTCTATGTGCTTCCATCTGGGACTATGACTGGCCAACGATACATTAATGATGTTCTGCTACCTCATGTTCGCATGTTCCGTGGTGCTGTTGGTGTTAGATTGATTTTCATGGACGACAACGCAACATGTCATCGAACAGTCGCTGTCCAGGAGTGTCTTGAGAGCGAGGATATTCAACGCCTCGTATGGCCAGCACGTTCTCCAGATCTGAATCCCATTGAAAATGTGTGGGATGCTTTGGGGAGGAGTCTTGCTGGTCGCCAATGCCCTCCAATAAACAAGGACACCCTCATCCGTGCACTGACAGAGGAATGGGATAAATTACCCCAACAGCTGCTTGATAATGTTGTGCAAAGCATGACACGACGTGTGGAATCTTGCATCGCCCTCCATGGTGGCCATATCCCGTATTGACATCTTACGCCGGAACGCCTGCGGACGGTAATTGCATTTTTTTCACGTTTACGTATTCTGCACAAAATGGCCTGTTTGTCCCTTGAACACGTTCCAAAGCCTTCTGGATTTCAGAGCACAATAAATTGTCTTTCTTGTAATGTCCTGGCATTCTGACATTACTTTATTTCACTTGGCATCCAACCACACTTACTTTTTTATGCGCTATATAGCCGTTTATGATCCGTCCTTAGCAATTGTCCAGCAGTGTATTATGCAGCCAGAGCCCGAACTCCAGTAAGTATTACGCAGCCCGAGTCAGCCTGAGCCCGAACTCTGGTAAGTGTTACGCAGCTTGAGCCCGTCTGATCCCGAACTCCAGTAAGTACTACGCAGCCCGAGCCCGCCTAAGCCCGAACTTCAGCAAGTATTACGCAGCCCGAGCCCGCCTGACCCCGAACTCCACTAAGTATTACGCAGCCCGAGCACGCCTGACCCCGAACTCCAGTAAGTATTACGCAGCCCGAGCCCGCCTGACCCCGAACTCCAGTAAGTATTACGCAGTCCGAGCCCGCCTGACCCCGAACTCCAGTAAGTATTACGCAGTCCGAGCCCGCCTGACCCCGAACTCCAGTAAGTATTACGCAGCCCGCCTGAGCTTGAACTCCAGTAAGTATTACGCAGACCGAGCCCGCCTGACCCCGAACTCCAGTAAGTATTACGCAGCCCGAGCCCGCCTGACCCCGAACTCCAGTAAGTATTACGCAGCACGAGCCCGCCTGACCCCGAACTCCCTTCCCTGGAACCAGTGGCACTAAATTTGGGACGGGCGATTGCTTGCAGACCATTGTGTTGCTCAGGGTGGTCGTTAAACCTTCTAACAAAGAAAAAGAAAGAAAGAAATTGCGATAAAAATTCAATAAAAAAAAAAAAAAAAAGAAAGAAATTTCCATAAGCCTTTAACAAAACAAAAAAAAAAAAAAAAAAAGGAAAAAAAGAAAAAAAAAGTAGTTAACTACTGCTGCAACCAAAGCCGGCTTTAAGTCGATTTTTGGACCGCTGGCTCCCAATTGGGTCCCGCGCCTAAGCTGGCACGCGCTGGGATAATTCACTTTAATTGGGTGTTTGGCATTTACTCAGGTGTCCGGACAAAAGCCCACCGGACACTTGTCTACTATGAATGACTTGTAGATAATACATAACTTAGGAGGACGTTTCCGATCAAGTGTAGGAAAACTGATTACATAAATATTTATGGATTGTATAAAAATTACACTTTGTTTTGGCAATGTTAAAATGTAAGAGGGTTGCACCCAAATCGAAACTCATATATATATATATATATATATATATATATATATATATACTTAAGAGCAAAACAGAAGACTAAGGAAAAATTTTAGAATTTAAAACGAAGGGTGCAAAATAACCTGAAAATCAAAACGCGCAACGCAGCAGTTTTGAAAATTCAGAATTGGCTAGAGGATGCCTATTAACTACCTAAAGGAACCTTAGTGCTATGGATATGACGGTCCTATTAAAACAAAAAAAATTAAATAATATAAACAAAATCACAAAAAAAGCTTAAAAATCTGTTTATAAAAGAAAATAAAAACAAATAAAAAAGAAAACTAGTTATTCATCACTAGGATAGCTATACTAAAAATAGTAAAACCAACATTAAAATTAATAAGATTCTGATTAATCTATAGAAGCTCACTAAGGTGATTTAATACATGCAAAGATTATTAAATAAACTGCTCGTGTATTTTATAATATTTCTCATGTATTCTGGAGAGTTAATTCTGCTCATTCTGATCATACAGATCCAGTCTTAAGTTTATATATTTTCTTCTCTGGTTAAAATCTCCGCGCGTTGGTTTCTTGCTGTATGAGGAGGCCATCTGCCCCACCCTCACTGCCCCCCAGCGTCTAGGGAGTGGCGTAAGAGGTCAGCCATGTTCTCCTCTTGTGAGGAGAAATGTTTTTGTAACACAAGAGGTAAGCTCTCTTCCTTGTTTTTGGGTTCTAGGTTTTATAAGTTCAATGTTTGTACTTCATGTACCTTTTCTCTGTCGTCTTTTAGCTTTTCAGCTTTTAAGCATTGGTTTGTCTGTTAACATTTATGCGGGTTTTAACTCTTACTTTTCTTTGTAACTTTGAGCGTCTTTTGTGGTACCTAGGAACAGAAGATGGCTAAGCTTGTTCCTTTTCTATGCGCTGTCTATGCGCTGTTTTTTCAAAGTAGTTAAGTTCTTAATAACTAATTAATTATGCACTTAAAGCACTGCTGAAATACTTTGTACATATTGCAACTAACTGTTTAAGGTATATAACTTTCACAAAGTTTTCTTTAGTTAATTATTATCTTTAACTTATTCTCGTTTTCGTGCTGTCATAAGTTGTAGAGTAGGGGGTTTTAGACTCAAGTATTCTTTCAAAAATCTGTTCGTTATAAATTAACATTTCCTTTTTTAATTGCAATGTAAAATTTGTTTTTCAGGTTTAAATTCTCTCTCAAACGAACTTGGAATTTCGTTATAGCTGAAAATCATTTCTATTTATTATGTCACTCTCACAGCTTGAGTTCTCTTTAATCTTCTTCTCTCTGTTTAATAGTAACAGATGAAGAGCATGGGTCGGGCCATGAAGGTTAATGGATGCAAGCGAAATTGTTAACTAGTGCTAGGTCATGCTACTCTACGGAGGACATGACTTATATATATATTTTTTAAACTATTTTAGGTGGGAATGTTACTTGCATCTATGGCCTTGCAGAAACCCATTTCCAACTAGGTCTTTGTGGAAGTGAGAAAATGCAGAGTTTTTGCTGGTCCTTGATAAAGCCAAGGCTCAGTATTCTCGACACCTTCTACATTCAGTTGTTTTATTTTATTTTTTTTTCTTTTCTCCTTTTACTCACACAGGTAGATACATAACCTTTTCTATGTTGTACTAGGTGTGAGTCAAAATTATATATGTATTTTTTTGCTTAGGTATCTTTATAGAATATATATATATATATATCACCTTTCTTATGGATTCAAAAAGCTCAAACTTAAGTCATAAGACAACGTTATTATAAGAGACAAACAACGCGCTTGAAAATTTGGAAAACTTTAAATTTCGGGGGTTTTAACCCCCAAACGCAAGCTAACATATATAATATTTTCCGTGGGATCTAAAAAACTCAATTCATAAGACAACACTATCAATATACTGTACGAACAATGCACTTGAAAATTTGGAAAACTTTAAATTTAGGGATTTTAACCCCCCAAATGTAAACTAACATATATAATCTTTATCGTGGATCTAAAAAACTTAATTCATAAGACAACACTATCAATATACGAACAACTCACTTGAAAATTTGGAAAACTTTAAATTTAATGGGTTTTAAGTTTTAATCCCCAAATGTAAACATAACATACATTGGCGTGCAAAAATTAAGGACGAGACGGTTTTTCGAATGTAACGTCGGGCAGAAGTGCTCCACATGGACTCAAATCATACCATAAGATCTCCAAGATGTAAGAATATGGGGCAAGTGAGCAAAACCGTCCAAAGAAGGAATTCAAAGGATACAAAGGCACTTTATTGAAAAGGTAGCTTCGAGCACAACTGGACAGAAGACAGAAACGTCCATGTGACAGGCGGCTGCCAAGAAAAATCCAGTCTTTAGTAGGGGATATGATCACCCCTGACTGCGTTGCAGGATTTACAACGTCTGTCCATGCTGAGGACGAGGTTCTTAAGGAGCTTTTGAGGCATCGCGGCCCATTCCTCTTGTAGCGCCAATCGCAGTTGCGGAATCGTTTCTGGCGGCTGGTGACGTGCTGCCAAGCGTCTTCCGAGAAGGTCCCACACGTGTTCGATTGGATTTAGGTCCGGGGACCTTGCGGGCCAATCCATGCGTTGAATATCTTCACTCTCCAACAGCTCTGCGACAGCCACTGTACGATGAGGTTTAGCGTTGTCGTCCATGAAGAGGAACTCAGGACCCACAGCACCTATAAACAGACGCACGTGAGGCAGGAGAACCTCGGTACAATAGCAGACACCAGTAACTGAACCTCCTTGAAAGATGTGGATGTCAGTACGGCTACCAAGCATGATACCGCCCCAAACGAGAACTCCGCCACCTCCAAACCGGTCCCTTTCGATGATGTTGGAGTTGTGATTGGGTGTTCCCTGCTCTCTCCAGATGTGTATAAGTCCGGAATCGCTCGTCAGACTAAATCGGCTCTCATCCGTAAAGAAAACTCGACCCCTTTGCTGATGTGTCCATTTCTTGTGTTCCTGGCACCGCAGAAACCGCCGTCTCCGATGAGCAGGCGTTAATGGCACACACCGTACTGGTCGTCGTGCAAATAGACCACCTTTGTGCAGCATCCTGGCCACGGTAAAACGCGATAACGGACGTCCAGTTGTCTGTTGCATGTGCCTTGCGATTTCTCCCGCTGCCTGCCGTCTGTCTCTGCTCACCTGTAGGACAATATACCGATTGTCCGAGGCCGTGGTTGCTCGTGGACGACCACTACTAATCTCTCGGACAGCTGTTCTTGTCGTTTGAAATGCTCTCCAAGCTCGTGAAACGATGCTGTGAGCGATCCCGAACTCCTTGGCCACACTAGTCACACTTCGACCTTCTTCCAACTTCCCAATGACGTGACCTTGGGTAAAGTCATCCAGATGTCGTCTACTGGATTGCCTGTTGGCCATATCACACGGTGACAGCAACTCGACGTCGTTCGAACCGATGTACACCGTGCAATAGCTTTCACCGAATTGCGGAACGTACACCGCCCGTGTGCTTTATAAACTTCCGGTACCCCCCCACCTCCATCCCCCTACGTCATGCTGCATATATGCTCATGTCCTACCGTACCGGACCCTAGTGTATCTCCGAGTGGTCTTTTGGTCCGTTCTGCCTGCTCGTTCCGCTGTTATGCTAATTTCTCCTCTTCGTCCTTAATTTTTGTCCACCAGTGTATAATCTTTATCGTGAGATCTAAAAAACTCAAGTCATAAGACAACACTATCAATATACGAGCAACGCACTTGAAAATTTGGAAAACTTTAAATTTAGGGGATTTTGACCTTCAAATGTAAACTCACTATATGATCTTTTTCATGGGCTCTAAAAAGCTCAAACTTAAACCATAAGACAATCCTATCAATAGACGATCATCGCACTTGAGAATTTGGAAAACTTTAAATTTAGAAGATTTGGAAAAGTTTAAATCTCATTTTATAAGTGACAATGATGTTTGTTGCGCATGTCAGATTTAAACACAAATGCGCATATTTTTGTTATGTGAGTAAAGTAGTCAAGAAAGAGAAATTTTATATGGCCCGACTTCATAAAGTATCTTATTTTAAATAATAAAATTTTGGTCAAAAATCATAGAAACTTTAGACAAGCTTAACAAACAGAATACTTAACAATAGCGTTAAACACGAAAAAAAAAAAAAAATCCCTAGAAGAATGGCAAAGAAACTTGCAAAAAATTTTGGCAAATCTTTTTTCCGACAACTTCACCCCACGCCCATCTTCACCCCATTCCAGCGCGAGTTGCTTAAAGGCATACTTAGGGCACCAATATGTCCTTTTCTGGTACACAGGAAGAAATCTTTTGTTCTATACTCCCACCCCATCCCACCTCACGAACGACTGCAGTTATCCTAAGAGAGAAAATTAACACCTTGTCATTCAAGGGAGTTTGACAGGAAACGAAGTACATTATCATGCCTGCTACCTCCCCTAAATGTGGGAGAGTTCAATTTCGCAGACTGCCAGGTTCGGATGGATGAAGTTAGTACGTATGTTTCTGGGAGAGAGAGAGAGAGAGACGGGGGAAGGGGGAAGTAGGTTAGCGCTGACTTCCTTTGGAGCCGGTAGTAAAAAAGCACTAAAAACTATTTTTCAGTGTTTCGCAAATAAAGTTAGTATTAAACTTGCCCTTGAAATTCAAAACATGCCGTGGGTCACACTGCATACAAATTTAAAATTTCGGCAGGTGTACAAATCCGATGGGTGTACATCATATCCCAAACGTGCGTTGGGTCACACGGTATACAAAATTAAAATTTCGGCGCGTGTACATCATTTCCCGAATTCAAAGCAGGTCATGATGCATAAATTTCGAAAATGTGGTAGCGATTATTCCTTAAGTTACTGTACTAAGTGTGCTCAAGTTCAGTGGGCTCGTGTCCAGTAGGCAAATGTCCGTGTGGGCAACTGTCCGGTGGGCAAGTGTCCGGGTTGGGAACTGTCCGGTGGGCAAGTGTCTGGTGGGCATCTTGCCGGTGGGCAAATGTCCGATACCTCTTGTCCACCGGCGAGATGCCCACCAGACACTTGCCCACCGGACATTTGCCCACTGGACACGAGCTCACTGAACTTTAGCACACTTAGCACAGTAACTTAAGGAATAATCGCTACCACATTTTCGAAATTTAAGCATCATGACCAGCTTTGATTTTGGGAGATAGTGTACACCCGCCGAAATTTTAAATTTGTATGCAGTGTGACCCAACGCACGTTTTGAAAAAAAATTCGAATTTTCTCAACTGTAGGGGGTGGAGGGCTGATAGATCCTAAAATAAAGCACGCCGCACTTAAATCAAAAACGACTTCGTACCCGGAAAATTGGTGTTCTTCAGACTCAGCGACGTTACGGGGTCGTATACAAATTGCATAAATGATACTTTGCGTTTCGTTCCCCAGCAAAAACATTGCTGGCCCATCACTATGTTGCCGCTGCCGAACCGTCAATAAAATGTCCGGGCGGCCAACAGAAGGGCCAGCAGTTCAGGCCAACAGTTGACACCCCCATCAGTTGTCATATGCCACAACAGGGCCATCAGTGGTCCATCACAGGCAGTAGCTGCCACAAGTGGCCCTTCAGTGGCCCTGCAAGCACGTGCCAGAAATGATGGCTAGCCTAATGTGGTCCGCTAGTGTGCCGTTAGTGGCAGCCGGCAATCACGTGACGTAACTGGTGGCTTGCCGAATCTTGTCCGCCAAGTTCCCAGTGGTAGCCATAATAATAATAATAATAAAAAAAAAAAAAAAGCAAAGATAACCGCATTTCCCCAAAGCTACAATTTTTTTCTACTCTTACGAAGCTTGTGAATTAACACACTGCGCTGGAGAAATTTTCTCAACAGATCGGAAAAACACCTGTTTGTATCTGAGTAGATTTGAACCTTGGCCGCTGGCGTGATAGCTGAGCTCTCTACCGACCGGACTAATTTGTCACGTTCGAGCATATGCTTAAAGCTGTCTGTTTGGTATGCAATGTGTAATCGAATGCTTCCCTCTTTCATTTTACAATATTGCGAGGTATTTTTCATAAAAGTCAATTTCATATAATTGATAAATTAATTTTTTCAACGTAACGATGGTTTTTTTTTTTTTTTTTACCTTAAGGGAACTTCACTCATTTTCAAGGCATGTACATACTTAGAGTCGCTTTCCAAAGTTTTGTACTGTCCTTGCCGTCTTGAAAAGAGATCGTTGAATAAATATATATTTACCCGGGTTCATGTCACATTCTGTTACATATTTAACGTTGTGTCTTTCCTTTCCGTTGTCCGTAGCTACATTTGTTTTAAAGAGTAAAAGATATTTTATTTTGCTTCTCGTTATTTTTAGAAGCGAATTCCTCCCAGTCTTGTGTAATCAACCGATGGATGAGTACACCACATAGCGTTGCTTTTTTTTTCTTTCAAATAATTAATAAATTTTGTAAGCGTATAATTCTTTTTTTTTTCCCCAACAAACGTTGTTTTAATGGTTTTCCAGGACATTTGTTTCAAGCGGTTTAAAATTTTTTCTTGTTATTCATCTACTCCATTCCATGAATTGTTATTCATGGGAATGGAGTGGGTGTATTTCATGGCTGTAATCTAGTATTTCACGGCTTAATCTGATATCTTCGTCGACATAAAATTTCATTAGGAAATTAATTCGCCTCTCCACATATGGATTTTTTTCTTAACATCCACTAAAATAACACGATGGCGATAGCGTCGTCTTCAACTAACTAGCACCATAAGAGACACAGCAAGTGTTGCTTCTGCGCATGCGCAGTCCCGTTGCTTCAACCTGCTGTGGGGGTTGCATTGGTTGCCAGCAACGGGCAACTAGTGGAACTTGCTTGGAGGCCCACAATTCACAGCGATGCTGCAGGGCCATCAATGGCTCGCCAACTGATAGCGCTGCCACCAACGGACCTCTACCGGGCCGTGAGCGGCAGATTTCAGCCAGCAGTGACCCATCACTGCCAGCTGGTGGCCAGCAGTTCCCCATCACGTGTGTTTTTGCTGGGTCCGAGATCTTGTCAATGTTTGTGAATTTTCCTAGTACAACAAAAAGAAATGTAAGAGTTTTTCTAGAGATATAAATGCGTATGTAAGATCATAACAACACAAGGTTTATGTAGAAGCTTTGGGACTCACTAAATCTTGAGTCATGATTTTAATATTCCGCATGTCATGCAATAAAAGATAATCAATAGGGCCTGAACGAATCGACCTTCAGGTGTTGGCAAAATACCCTTGCTACTGGCCTTTTTAGAAGATTTTAAGTTATAACCTAGATATTTGGTATTTGTACATAAATCAGAAAACCTAATAAAAGGCACTCAACGGATCAGTTCTCATCTCTTTACAAGGCACCTAGGCCACGAGCCTTTTCAGAAGATTTTAAGTTACAACTTAGATATTTTGTATTTGTAAACAGTTTATAAAACCTAACAAAAGGCACTCAACAGATTATTTCGCGGCTCTTTACAAAGACCTACGCCGCTGGCCTATGTCAGATTTCACGTTACAACCTAGAAATTGATAGTATTGTCTTATGATTTAAGTTTGAGCTTTTTGGAGCCCGTGAAAAGATTATATATGTTAGTTTACATTTGGGAGGTTAACAACCCCTAAATTTGAACTTTTCTAAATTTTCAAGTGTGTTGTTCGTCTACTGATAGCTTTATCTAATGATTTAAGTTTAAGCTTTTTTGGACTCATAAAATTTTTTATATATATTAGTTTAGGTTTAGGGGTAACCCCCGTAAATTTCAACATTTCTAAAACAAAATGCAATTTTTATACCGTCCGTAAATATTTATGTGATCAGTTTTCCTACACTAGATTGGAAACGTCCTCCGACGATACTTATTATCTACAAATCATCCATAGTGGGCAAGTGTCTGGGTGGGCAACTGTCCAGTGGGCTTTAGTCGGGACCCCCTTTAGTCATGTCAAATACACACTAGAATATATTGCAACGTACAACTAACACCATATTGTAGTTTTTACGGAGAACAGAAACGATTTTAATTTTCGGTACGTATATACACTGTACGTCAACAGGAAGTAGGTTGCGCGCGACTGTTCTACCGTTAGCTTGATCATCCTTATACTCCTTATCCCAAGTTAGCCAACACCATCTAGGTGGCTTTGACTTAACCCGTGAAGAAAGGTAGTCAATAAATCATTGCATAGTACCCCCCCCCCCGGTGGCTGCGCTCCTGGTCTTAAACCTTTCTTTCTTTATTTATGTTTTTATTTATTTATTTTTGACATGTCAAAACACAAATTTGCCGGTGACGATATCGAATCCACGTCCTTTTGCTCCGGAGCCAATTAAGCTTCACCGACGGAATTTATCTCTACAACTTTGCGATCTTGACACGTGCTTTACCTCTGTAGTATGTCACATATGCCCCCTATCCTCCCTTGAGAAATGGCTGGGACGGAACCATAGGTTTCCGGGTCAGCGGGAAAACCACGATTGAAGGAGAGCTCACTGTAGGAAAAGGAATTCTAATTAATTCCAGATGATGTGTGGAAGAAGTATCTCATTTTTTTTTTTTTTTTTTTTTATTCGAAGCAAAAAAGGAATTCTTATTAATTCCAGACGATATGCGGAAAGAGCATCACGCGTATTTCGAAGAACCTAACGGCCAATCGATCGGTTTTCACAATTGGGCGTTAATGAGAAAACACAAGTTTGCAGGTGATGGGGATAAAACATCCCCCCTTCTGCTCCGGAGGCGAATGTTTTCCCAATTAAACTACACCGACGGAATTTATAGCTGCGACTTTGCCGTATTGACATGTGCTTCACCTCTGTAGTACGTCACAGAAATATTTCTCAAATTAAGCGCTTTCAATTTATTTGATTGTTTTTGCTTTAAAATACTTAAGTTAAGGAAATTGTTTTCGCAGCTAAGAAAATTCACAAATTTGCTTTCAAACAGATGATACTGCTTTTTAGGGGCTCCAGGTGAATTCATCGGAAATAAATGCATCGAAAGTTAATTCGTCGAAAACGAATTCATCAAAAACGAATTAATCGGAAACGAATTCGTCGAACAGAGAATTCACCGAAAAGCAAATTCTTCGAAAATTAAGGCTTCACGTGAATTCATCGAAAAGCAAATTCTTCGAAAATTAGGGCTTCGCGTGAATTCATCGGAAGCGAAACCACCGAAAGATGCAATATCGTACGGTAAGCTTTTCTCGAAAACTACGACTGTAAGTGGAATATGACCAGGTGGCCTGTGACGTAATACAGAGGTAAGAACATGTGCCAAAACGACAAATCTGCAGCGAGACATTCTGTCCGCGTAGCTCAGTTGGGAGATCGTTTTACTCCGGAGTGAGGGGGCACGCCTTGGATGTCCGTCGCGGACAAACTTGTGTTTTCACATTGGCGCCCGATTGTGTAAAATGGATCCACTAGTCGTTGGGTTCTTCTAAAAATGTGTGATGTTTGTTCGGAGTTCGGACATTTGGGCACCAGACGTTTGGGCACCGGACATTTGGGCACCCGGACATTTGGGCACATTCCCTTTTAAAGCAATGAAATTGCGCTGCGTTAAAAATTATAGTGCTCTTGTATTTCTCCCTACTTGAGCAAGTGGTGTGCACAAAATTTTTTTCACTTATATCTCATAATCATTAAGAAATTGAGACATATTTACGATTTTCTGTCTGAAAGACGGGGTGGACATTTGGGCATCCGGACATTTGGGCACAAATGTTTAAAGGGCCGTATAACAATTGCCGTTTCTTTGCCCAACAGTAAGAGTTTGACCGAGAAAATGTTCGCCGTGAGTTACTTATGCACGAAATATTTACGGGCACGTGCCTACTCAGTAAACCAGTCGGGGGGGGGGGGGGTCAACAGTGTATAATCTGAAGAATTTCTCGTCCGATCGGGAGATTTTCAGCATTTACAAACTACAACTGGAGACATTGTCTACTCAGAAAACGTGGCGGAGGAGAGGGGGGGGGTATATGATAATTGTGAAATATAAAGAATTTCTCGTCCAATCGGGAGATATTCAGCATTCACAAACTACAATTGGAGACATTATCTCAGGGCATGAACCTACTGAGCAAATCTGTCGGGGTGAGTGAGGGGTTCTAAAAGTGAAAAATGTGAAGTATTTCTCGTCCGATCGGGAGATTTTCAGCATTTACAAACTACAACTGGAGACATTATCTCAGGGCATGAACCTACTGAGCAAACCTGTCGGGGGGGGGGGGGGGGGGGTAATACTAAAAGTGATAAATTTGAAGAATTTCTCGTCCGATCGGGAGATTTTCAGCATTTGCAAGCTGCAACTCGACACATTATCTGAGCGTATGTGCCTACTCTGGAAACATGTCTGGGGGGGGGGGGGGTTAATGCCAAAACTGTAAAATATGAAGAATTTCTCGTCCGATCCGAAGATTTTCAGCATTTACAAGCTGCAACCCCCCCCCGCCCCCGCCTGACAGGTTTCCTGAGTAGGCACATGCCTTCAGATAATGTGTCGAGTTGTAGCTGCTAAATCTCCAGATCGGACGAGAAATTCATCATATTTTACACTTTTAGTATGCACCCCCCCCCCCCCCCCCCAACACACAGGCTTGCTGAGTAGGCACATGCCTTTTAATAATGTGTCGAGTTGTAGCTTGTAAATGCCAAAAATCTTCCGATCGGGCGGGGAATTTTTCATATTTTACATTTTTGGTATTAATCTCCCCCCTATCGCCGACAGGTTTACAGTTTTCATGCGCTCAGAAAATTTGTCGAGTTGCAGCTTGTAAATGCTGAAGATCTCCCGATCGGACGGAAGAGAAATGTGAAATTCTTGATATTTTACACTTTTGATACCCCCCCCCCCCATCAGCACCACCACCACCACTAGTTTCCTGAGGCAGCAGATGCCCTCAGACAATTCTTCGATGACTTGTAACTTGTAATGGCTGAAAATCTCCCGATTGGGCCAGAAATTCTTTATATTTCATATTTTAGGTTTTAAGCCCCCCCCCCCTTCATCCGACAAAGTTTCCTGCGTTTGCTCATACTCGCAGAGAATTTGTTTAGTTATACTAGTAGTTTATAGAAAAATATCGTAAATAAGAAAATACGAAATTACGGACATTTTATGTTTATGTCTGCTGGGGGGGGGGGGGGGCTAAGAGAAATCCTTACCTCCTTCAAGGCTGTCAAACATTGAAAAAGAGGTTTCGTCTATTTTAGTGTTTTAAATTTATCAAAAATTTGGCTATATTAACGGCGGAGGGGGGGGGCTCTCCCCTCATGAGCACCATTGGTGCTATGTAATCATGAATATGATGTAATCCATATTCATGATTATGAGCTATGTAATCCCGATCCAGGATGACGAAATTGTCAAGTTTTCGGATATTATGCTTGTCATATTTACACTCAAAAAAACGTATTGTCATCTTCAAAATTTGTGCATTGTAATATTTTTTAAATTCAATTATAATTGTCGTTTGTCTTACTGGAAACGTTTTCTCCATTCAATTCCCCTCGCAGCGAGAAAAAACCCGGCAATTTTTGTACGGCCCCTCAATATTTGTGCTCAAATGTCCTGGTGCCCAAATGTCCGGGGCCCAAAACTCCGGGTGCCCAAATGTCCGGTGCCCAAAAGTTCGGTGCCCAAATGTCCTAAACTCATATTGTTTGGAATTAATGAAAAATGCCTACTTCACTTCAAAAAAAAAAAAAAAAAAAAAAATGAGAGGGAGATGATGTGACGTACTACATAGGTGAAAACATGTGTCAAGACGACAAATCCGCAACGAGACATTCTGTCAAAGAATTAGATATTCTTTGATTCTGTCTCAGTTGGGAGAGCGACTTACTCCGCAGTGAGGTGATGTTCGTCGCGGACAAACTTGGGTTTTCACGGGCTGCAAAAACGTTTGGGGAACGCATAAAAATTGCATTTTTTATTTCTTCGTGTGCACCTTTATGTAAGTGGACCACAAAAGAGTTAGCCAGTCTTTTGTTATTTCACCGTGTCTACTTTCACCATAGATCGCCTCTAAAGATTACAATTTCATTGCTGTTACCTCAGCGTACTCTTCGGTATTGGTTGAAGGTGAAAATAAACTATTTGTATAAAAATAACTTATCCCAATGTTATATTTCTACCAAGGCATTGATAATATGGGCCTCGGTTCCGTTTTAGCGACTTTGAAGCCACAGTTCCTATGGTTGTAAGGTTAACATACAAAGTGAAAATAATAATGCCATACTTTTACTAAGACGGAAAACAATAGTTTAGGACTCTTTAAAGACTCCGTCTCTCTAAATTTTGTTCAAGAATTTATTTAAAGATTTTTATTGTGTTACTTTTTTTCTCTGAAACTGAACTTGTGTTAATTTTAGTTTCAATTGCTGTTTTAAATTTCAGCACCCCCCCCCCCTTTTTTTTTTCTTTTGAGAAGAGTCTACTTGTTTATCAGCATACTTTTTTATTGTATCTTGTGTCACCATAAACAAAATTGTAATGTGAAACAAAAGAATGTTGGCAAAAAATGTTAAAATGAAAAATTGAATGGCCAGTGTGAAAAGGACCCCCAAAAAATGTTCTGGTCCAGGGCCCTCGTATTTGATAAGACGGCCCTGTGCCTGTCACAAAAGAAAACCTTTAAAACTACTGTAGTATTTATTCATCCGCTACGCCCCCCCTCTCCCCCCTGACCGTTCACGCACTGTCAGAAAAAAAAATCAAAATGAAAAAAGGAACGCTAATGAAGAAATACTGGAATCAGAACTCAATCTGAAATATTGAAGAAAGATTAAGAAATAAGAAACATAGATGATTCTATTTCTTCTGGGGGATTCTCAGGACCGGATTAAGGCCTTAGTGGGCCCCAAGGCTACGACATTTGAGTTTGCCCCAAGGCTAAGACATCTGAGTGGGCCCTCAAGGAACTATAACAGGGAATCATTATGAAACCCGTTAAAACACGAAACCGTAGCAATGTACTTGTGGTAATTAATACGTAGTGCAATAGTTTAGAAATTTTTAAACTGTCCTGCTCATATTCATAAGGTTTAGACACAAAGACAAGTTAGTGCTATTGCCGTTTTACTTAGGAATTAAATGTTAACCCATAGGCCTTTGCTCGCGTCTGAAATCAAGAAACTGCAAGTTTGATACATCCCTAAAGTGGGTGCCGGCACTTGTTCGTTTGGACAGCTGTTTTGTGGTCAGTTGTCCTGTGGCCACTTGTTTAAAACTCCATTTCGATGAATTCGTTACGTGTTTTTTCGAAAAAGTCGTCTTTTGATGAAATGTTTATTCCATAAATTAGTTTTCGATGAATTCGTTTTCAATGAATTCGCCTGCTTCCCTTTTTAGGAAGTATGGAAATTTTGTTCATTTGAAGAACACTGTTATTTCATTTGCCTCAAAGTTCAGTATATTTAAAAAGATTGAAGGGGAATTTGGATAGTACGTTATTAATCTTCACGACGCATGATCTCTTGTCTCTCTCTCTCTTTCTCTTTTCTTAATGCTAGGACACGAAGTGATAGTCCAGTACGATACGCTGTTTGTTACCCAGTAACGACTCAATCCCTGGTGGTATGTCTTCTTGTTACATAGACCCTTGTTCAGTCGAACGCGTATCAAACCAGTGTGTCATGCTTCGTGTGGGTAATGACATTATCTTCAGTGACGGAAATGCCTTGAAGCGGCGGCATGAGATTTAATAACAGCGTCCCCCTGTCTCTTTTGGTCTTTATCCTGTTGCATGCTAATATAATAGGGGTGGGAGCATTGGGGGAGACAACCGCTGTGTTTGATCAGAGACTATCACCGATCCTACGACATCAGAATAATATTTTATTATTCCAGATGCATCAATATCATGTCTTGAAATCCATGTGTCTTTTCTGCATTTCATTTCACCCCTAAAAAATTCGTCCGTCCTTTTGTTCCGACATCTCTTCATTTTGCAACATCTTTACTCAACATATCTTCTGCCCCCCTCTCCCCCTCCAACCCACGCACGTTCTCTCGATGCCGCGGTCGCCACTGAGCCTTTTCGCTGATTTTCCTAGCGTAGCCCGGGGCTTGGTTCTTAGCTGACGAAGCTAGTCAGCCAAGATTTGCAGTGGCAGACAAGATCCCGCCCCGACTGTGCCCTGCGGGATCTCAGGCAGTCTATGCAGGAGGTAACAATCTGATAAAGACTTGACATTTTGAACACGAATCCAACGGGCCAGCAGGAATCACGTGCTTCATAAGAGCATGTCATACAAAGAATGCCGATGTTTCAAGATTTTTTTTTTTATTTTCTTTCCTTGTTGATCCCCTCTTTACGGTTTCCTGCTTTCGAAAATTCTGTACTCTCCTGGCTTTCCGGGAAAAACTTCTGATCATACGCTTCCTATTCCAATTGCCTAAGATATTTATCCCGAAATATGTACAGAGTTATGAAGAAAACAGAATTAAAAATTAAATCTACAATAATGAAATTACCGTGTCTGTCAGTAATGGTAGTCTGGTGGCCCATAAACGGGTTCTGGAAACGAAGGCCGTAGCCAACGGGAAGGGGGGGGGGTGTCTTAGGGCCGCTTCCCCCTGAAATTCCAATCAATTTTTCGCAACTGAAGTTAGTTAATGTTTTATTCTGTATTTATTTATTTATTTATTTATTTATTTATTTATATGTAACGGTGCGGTAATATTTACTTGTCAAATTACAGTCTTCTGGTGAAAACACCGTATATGTTTAACTGTATCTTTTTAATATGTGGTTTCGTGTATAGAGTATCTGCGTGCAATGTCGGACTGGCCTTATACCCAGGCTGACGAACGTAATCCGGGCTCCTGAGCTCCCGGATTTGCAAGCTGTTAAAATCGTTCACTCCTGGTGAAAAATTATTAGTGTGTTTAATTTTGAAAATTTGTATAAGAATCCCCAGGGCCGGATTAAGGGGGAGTCTATAGGGGCTATAGCCTTGGGGCCCACCATGACAAAGTGCCCAGGAGGTATGCCTGGGCAAGTAATAGATAGATAGATAGATAGAGACAGAGAGAGAGAGAGAGAGAGAGAGAGAGAGAGAGAGGTTTATAAAATAGTTTTGCTTTTGTCTCGTATGATTTCCACTTGGTTAGAAACAGAGGCTGGAAGACGAGCAGATTTCAAGGCAGTTACTCACCAAGAGTAAAGGTTTCATGTCGCTGTGTTCGGCTGGGGTGCAACAGAGTTTCATCTTTTTCACTAGGATCCACGTACACCTCAAACTGATCCAGTGTGCGAAACACTCGACGAAGTGGTAAGTGAAACAGAAGTGTAAACGTGTTGAGTGGCATTTAATGTAGTATCCCTTATACACTGAAGTGCCCGAAAAACTGGTACACCAGTCTAATACTTGGTAAGTCTCCCACGGGAGCGCAGCACTGCAGAAATACGACGGGACATGGACTCCACTAGCTTCTGGAAATGTGGTTGAGGCAATGCACACCATTCTTCCGGCAGAGCGTTCCACAATTCGGGTGTATTCCGAGGTCTCGGATTCCTGTGTTTGATAGCGCGTTCCATGGCATCCTAAACGTGTTCTATCACGTTTAGATCTGAGGACTTGGGTGAGAATGGCAACATCGCAAATTCAGATTAATGCTCCTCTAACCATAATGTGGCATCCCGGCACTTGTGTGGAGGTGCGTTGTTCTGTTGGAACAGACCAAACCCATCAGCATGAATGCAGGACATGAGCGGGTGCACCTCGTCAGAAAGGATGCGCACATAGCGTTGGCCGGTCACAGACGTTTGCAGACGTACCAGGGGTCCCAGTGAAGTCCAGCTAAACGTAGCCCATACCATTACGGACACCCCACCAGCTGGTACAGTTCCTTGCTGACAGGCAGGATCAATGGCTTCATGGGGTTTGCGCCACACACGAATCCTTCCATCTGCCCGATACAGTTGGAAACACGACTCTCCAGACCAGGCTACTTGTTTCCAGGCATCAAGTGTCCAGTGGCGGTGTTGCCGTGCCCAAGCGAGGCACATAGCTCTGTGTCGCGCACCCATCAAGGGGACTCGAGTTGGGCGTCGGCTCCCAAAGCCCATATATAGTGCAGGGTACGTTGAACAGTGCGAACGCTGATGCTTGTTAAGGCTCCAGCATTGAATTCCGATTATACCTGCGAGAGTGTCGCGTGAAACGATTATTGACAGCCGACGATAGTCACGTTCACCCAATGTCTTTTTACGGCCACACTGGTATCGTAGGTTGGATGTTTTCCTGGAATTCTTGTAGTCACGGTACACCCTTGCAATGGTCGTCCGTGAAAATCCGAACTTCGTTTCTACCTCCGAAATACTATGGCCCATCTCACGAGTCCCAACTATGACACCGCGTTGAAAATCGTTCAAATCGTTATTACTTGTCATTCTCATGCCGAAAACAACTCTGACAGCTAGCAAGGATATCTATAGCTTTATATACGCACTGGCGGACGCAACCGAGTACGCGGATAGTTGACTTTGCTATGTATTTTGCATAAGCTCGTCGCTACCAGTTTTTCTGGCACTTCAGTGTATATTCCGGCGTTAATTCCAAATATATTTGTACTTGGAACAGTTAATGATCTAAATACCCTGTGGCTTTACATTTTGCATAACAAAACAGATGCACTAAGAAAAGTACACAATCCTAAATCATTAGAAAATCCAAGACAAGATCTACGAGTCTTAAGGTTTTAACTCATTTCTTGTGAGAACAATGAAAAATGCGATTAATTATTATGAAAACTCTGCAGATAATTTAATAGTTTGAAGAATGCACTACGTATTAATTATCACAAGTACATTGCTATGGTTTCGTGTTTTAACGGACTTCATAATGATTCCCTGTTATAGTTCCTTGAGGGTCCACTCAGATGTCTTAGTCTTGGGGCCCACTAAGGCCTGAATCTGGCCCTGTGAATCCCCCAGAAGAAATAAGATCATCTATGTTTCTTATTTCTTAATCTTTCTTCAATATTTCAGATTGAGTTCTGATTCTAGTATTTCTTCATTAGTGTTACGTTTTTTATTTTGATTTTTTTTTCTGACAGCGCGTGTGCCGCAGTTTGCGCGTGAACGGTGATGCAGAACCAGAGCGGTGCGGGGGGGGGGGGCGGGAGGTAGCGGATGAATAAGTACTACAATAGTTTTAAAGGTTTTCTTTTGAGACAGGCACAGGGCCGTCTTATCAAATACGGGGGCCCTCGACCAGAACATTTTTTGGGGGGTCCTTTTCACACTGGCCATTCAATTTTTCATTTTAACATTTTTTGCCAACATTCTTTTGTTTCACATTACAATTTTGTTTATGGTGACACAAGATACAATAAAAAAGAGTATGTTGATAAACAAGTAGACTCTTCTCAAAAGAAAACTAAAGGGGATGGTGGTGGTGCTGAAATTTAAAACAGCAATTGAAACTAAAATTAACACAAGTTCAGTTTCAGAGAAAAAAGTATCACATTAAAAAGTCTTTAAATAAATTGTTGAACAAAATTTAGAGAGACGGAGTCTTTAAAGAAATTCCATAAAGAAATTTTATTGTCTTACATTAGTTTCTGTTTCCTTTAAAAGTGGCGAAGTCTTTAATGACGTCGGAATAGTCAATTTTTGTGTTACTTCAGTTCAATGGACACAATTGAAAAAAAAAAAAAAACATTTAATAGTAGTGGCCCCTGCACAGACTTCAACGTCACCGTTAAGGCGAACAGCTGAAGTTGAACACGGAGAGTTTGTCTCTGAAATACCACAGAAAGTTGAGGGAGAGGAGGCTCTGGAGACATTAGTCGAGGATCAGAATCAGATTTTACAAAATAAGTATGATTCCACTCCAACTTCTTCAAAACCTTAGTTACCTCACCGACATGATAAAAAGGGACAAGAACCAAAACCATCACGGGAACCAACAACGACAGAGTCTAGCACATCATCTGAAACTGCAAGTCAGCCTATGCCTAACAGTATATAACCCACAAAAACAGAAATCTCGCTGCATTTGCACCTCCTAGAAGCAACGCATGCACATCAGAAAAGCTGAGATTTCTATCGTGCCATCCTATTCAGCCATCAAGTGATAAGAACAGCTTGCCTTTCGATGCAAGTAAAATATATTTTCGAAAATTACAGACTTGTTAACCGTGAATCGCTTTCTTACTGTTTAGCCTTAAACAAACTGTTCTGCACAACTTGCATGTGCTTTGCGGAAGATAATTTTGAAAGTCCCTCTGTAACTGGAATGACTCCATCCCAAAGCATATATACGGTCAAGAAGTCGCGAGGCATGAAGCGAGTCAGTCTCATACGACAGCTATATGTCAGCCCTGCTGCTAGCGAGAAGAATGCAAAATATTGAACAACGGGCAAAGCAAAGAGACACGGAAGCAATTCCCAACAGGCGTCTGATACTAAAGGATAATTGACATTATTTTGTTTATAGCTAAGCAAGGACTTTCTTACCGAGGTAAAAATGAGTCAGTGTTCTGTTTGGATGAAGCACGTGGACACCATGGAAACTTTCTCAGCTTAGTTCTTCTCTTAGCCAAGTACGATCCTGTTATGCGGGACCATGTTTCCCAATCAATATCACACAATCAAGCGAGAAAACAGTCAGCTAAAACCAAAGGACGAGATTCGCTGGTGACGTTCTTATCCAAAACAAGTCAACAAACTTACTTCTAGTTGTGCTCAACAAGTGAAGCAAATAATTGTGGAAGAAGCTAATGAAGCGGAAGCCTTCAGTCGTGAGGTTGACTCATGTCAGGACGTTGGTGTTATAGATCAAGTGGCGATTTGCTTACGATACGTGAATGATGGAGCAACAGCACCTGAAAGGATAATAAGAATGTTGCTTATAAGAAGAGCCACTGGTGCAGGTTACCATAGTCTTATAAAATCAGAATTGGTGGACTTTGGCCTAAATGTGCAACATATGATTAGTGCATCGTTTGTTGGCGCCTCAAGTATGGCTGGGCAATACAAGGATCTCCAGGCCATACTAAAGCAGGAAGTGCCGGACTTAATATTCACGCATTGTTATGCACACGTCCTTAATCTTGTCATAACTGAATCAACAGCGAGCTGTGTGCAAGCAAGGAATTTATTTGATCTGTTGGAATCAGTGTGCATTTTTATCCATGAATCTTACAAACGTACTTCAGTCTTGATTGAGACACTAGCGGCAATGACAAATGGGAGAGAGAAGCTGAGACGACTCCAAAATATAGAAAAGACAAGATGGTGGTCGAAAGACAAAGCCTTGGATACTATTCTTGATAAAACACGGTATGTTGTGCTGATCAAAACTCTTCATGAGATCTCTACCAGCAAGGAATTTGAGTCAAAGGCGATGGCATTCGCAGCAAAATCGCTTCTGGACTCATTTTTAAAGTTTGAAACCATTCTCGTTGCATTTGTTTTCAAATACCTTTTTTCCGTCACAACTCCAGCTAGAAAGTCCCTACAGACTCGAAAACGGACTATCTTAAAGCTTGGAACTTGATAAAGGGCTTGCAGAAAACAATACTAAAGAAAGTAGAAGAATTTTAGCACGTGTTTCAGAAAGAGCGTTTGCATTAGACCTTGAGCAAGAGTTCGAAACTGCCACTACTTTGGCAGAGGAAATTAGTGTGGAAACCGAGTTTCCTTCGCGAAGAATTGCGAAGAAAAAGAAACAATTTTATGAGTTATGTGAAGACGAGTCAGTGCTAATCACCGATCTTAAGGCAAAGTTTTGCATACAAGTTTGCAAAGTTGTCATGGACACAGCGATGGTAAAAATCATCGATAAGTTTAACAGCATTGAAGGCCCCGTAAAAGCGCAGCATTTCTGGATCCACGAAAATTTCGAAACGTAGTCGCTAAGGGAGTTCCTGAGAGTGCACTACATGCGATTGCTAAGTTGAGCAAAATCGACGGGAATACGCTGGCAGAGGAACTTGAATCGTTTTCAGCGAATTATGAGAATCTGTCCCAAACACTTGGCGAAAAATATGAACGGGACTGTGAATGAGATCGACATGGAGATGAATGAAGATGATGCACTTGAGGATAATAACCAGGACGAGAGTGGCATGTCTTGTTTTTCGACGGGACATAATTGTAGAAATTGCGTGCCTTGTGCTTGCAAGCTGTTGTTTCAGTATAATTTACACATTAGTGCATACTGCAATCTTTATGTTGCATATTGCACTTTGCTGACGGTTGCATTTACACAAGTAACGTGCGAAAGAATATTTTCTGCTTTAAAGCTTATAAAGATTAGGCTTCGTGCACTGTTAGGACAAGAACTCTTAGAAGCATTCATAATCTTGAACACTTGAACAGATATTATTAATGACATTGATGTTGTGCTTCATGATAAAGTTATAAATGAGTTTCCCGCGTCATTCAAAAATTTAACGAAGTTGTTGATTGATTAGTCAAGTTTCAATACAATTCACCAGGTGCGATAACACGTAGTAACGAGTTCTATATATTTTATAATTTAATCATTAAATCACAATTTACATTACAATTTAAATTTGGCGATTACCTGTGTTGATGTGTGAATATCAGAACATGTAAAAATTCTTTGCTGCGTATGCCACGAGCCCTAACTTCATAACTTTTCTTCATCTAAAAATTACAATTTTAAAATGCGCTATAACGTAAGAAACCCGTATTGAAATTTAAAAAAAATTTCGCCTTCGGCTGCCAGGGGTGACACTAGCCGCTCTCGACCCCCTTGCACATTTCGTACTTTTCGCGGGCCCCCTCGCATCATGATCATATGTAGAGGATTTTAGGAAGGGAGTGTCTGACCCCAAGTCTAAAACAACCCTTAGAAATAGGAAACTAGGAGATTTGGGCTAGAGTGCCCGATAGGACAGGGACACGGAAGCGAGGTAGAAAGGGGGAGGAAGACGCCCTTATTTATTAACGGGGGCCAGTACCCGGGGTCCGACGGCTTGACGTGCCCATCCGACGCACGGCGGATATTTAGTGCATCGAACCTGAGGTCCGTTCCATGGCAGTCACGAATGTTGCCCACTAGGCAACCCGCGGCCCCAACCACTCGCATCAGATCAGATCATAGGTAGAGGATTTTAGGAAGGGAGTGTCTGATCCCAGGTCTAAAACAACCCTTAGAAATAGGAAGCTAGGAGACTTGGGCTAGAGTGCCCGATAGGAAAGTGACACGGAAGCGAGGTAGAAAGGGAGAGGAAGACGCCCTTATTCATTACCGGGGGCCAGTACCCGGGTTCCGACGGCTTAACGTGTCCATCCGACGCACGGCGGATATTTAGTGGGTCGAGCGTTCGTACCTGCCTGGGATCGAACCTGAGATCTTTTCCATGGCAGTTACGAAAGTTGCCCACTAGGCAACCCGCGGCCCCAACACCTCGCATCAGATCAGATCAGATCATAGGTAGAGGATTTTAGGAAGGGAGTGTCTTACCCCAGGTCTTGAACAACCCTTAGAAATAGGAAGCTAGGAGATTTGGACTAGAGTGCCCGATAGGAAAGTGACATGGAAGCTAGGTAGAAAGGGGAAGGAAGACCCCCTTATTTATTACCGGGGGCCAGTATTCGGGGTCCGACGGCTTAACGTGCCCATCCGACGCACGGCGGGTATTTAGTGGTTCGAACCTGAGGTCATCCCTATGGCAGTCACGAACAATGACCACTAGGTTACCCGCGGCCCTTTTTACCCAGTCCGACCCTGTCTGCGTGTCGGCGAATGATACAGCTGTGAGGATGACTGCTGCCGGGTACGGAGAAGTGGCCACCGGAGAACTAGACATACGGGGAACTGGACACATTGGAATTTCAGTACCATAAAATTGTTCTGCATAAACAAATTTCGTGTGGCTATATTCCCAACTACTTGAGCAACTATTGTTCATAAAATATATTTTTTTTAATATTTCATTTTCAGTAAGAAATTTAGACATTTGCATGATTTTCGGGCCAAAGACAAAGCCAAGAACTGGCCGCCGGAGAACTGGCCACCAGAGAACTAGCCATCCGGAGAACTGGCCACAAAAAATTTAAAGGGCCGTATAAAAATTGCGTTCTGGATTGCTCCGCGGCTGTATATATACGTCTCCCGAGATTGGTTATCCGACACACATAAAATGTCCGTTTCGTATTTTCCTATTTACGATATTTTTCAAGGTATATAAACTACAGCTAAACAAATTATCTGCGGGTATGTGCAAACCCAGGTAACTTATCGGGGAGGGGAGGGGGTGGCTTAAAAACTTAAATTGTGAAATATAAAGAATTTCTGGTCCGATCGGAAGATTTTCAGCGTTCACAAGCTAAAACTCAACAGATGCATTTCAAAATAGAAGGATCCATCGCTTCATGTGGTTGGGGCCGTATTCGTATCCTGCCATCCGCATGTACCAAAGTGAATCTCGACTCATCAGTCCAGGCAACATTTTCCCACATGTCTAGGGTCCAGTGACGATGTTCCCGCGCCCATGCTAATCTTTGCATCCAGTGATGTGTGGTCAGCAGCGGTACTCTCGTGGGACGGTGGCTTCTGTACCCCATAGCGAGGAGATGGTTCTGGATGGCGTGGCTGCTTACACGTTTTTGTGCACCAGCGTTAAATTGCCGAGTGATTTCTTGCACTGTGGCTCGTCTATCCGCTGTTACAATGCGAGCTAGCCGACGATGACCCCGCTCATCCACACGCTGTTGTCCACGGCAGTTGGCCCTTGCAGGGATGGTTTTACCGGATTCGATGTACTCACGGTGCACCCGTGACACAGTGGCTCGTGAAAATCCCAGTGCTTGCACGACTTCCGAGATGGAGTGACCCCTTCGTCGTGCCCCGACCATTTGCCCACGATCAAATGCGCTTAGATCTTTCGTCTTACCCATACTGCGTCCGACTCTTACTGATTCCCGTCGCATCACTCCGTATATTGTCGGATCGCTGCACACGTCATGTCGTTTCCATTTACAGGGCCGCCTACAGCGCCACATTTGCACAACGTCAGCTCTCTCTCTAATTCAATTGCTCTTCAGTGTAGTATGGGGTATCTATGGGGTATGAGGAAAGAATGCCCACGGAAAAAACGCCCACGGAAAAATTGCCCACGGAAAAATCGCCCACGGAAAAAACACTCACGGATAAAACGTCCACGGAAAAAACGCCCACTTTTCGAAAATAGGAAAAAACGCCCACGGAAAAATCGCCCACAGACAAAATGCTCACGGGAAAAATATGTGATCGACTGATAAGTTTATATGTCTGTTATAAACGGTGTTCGGACAACTGGTCACAGACTGCTGGCCAAAAAAGCGTTAGGGGTCATATAAAAATTGCGGTTTCTTGGCCACCTCACCTACATAACGCGAATATGGAATGACGGAATGAAAACTTTTAGAAGGGCCTAAACGTTAGTTCTAATATTATTTTCTGCCTGAGTAATACCGCAATATTAATAATTTGATGTGTAAAACATTTTCTGCAAACCTTACAAATACGAGATAAAAGTTCGGATTGCACTGATGAACTGTTTTAAGGGGCCGTATAAAAATTGCGTTCTGGGCTGCTCCGTGGCTCCGTTTCCCCGAGATTGGTTATCTGACACACATAAAATGTCCGTAATTTCGTATTTTCTTATTTACGATATTTTTCTAGAAACTACAACTAAACAAATTCTCTGCGAGTATGTGCAAACCCAGGAAACTTGTCGGGAGAGGGGAGGGGGTGCTTAAAACCTAAAATATAAAGAATTTCTGGTCCGATCGGGAGATTTCCAGCGTTTACAAGCTACTACTCGTCGAATTATCTGAGGGTATCTTCTGCCTCAGGAAACTAGTCGGGGAGGGGGGGTAATACAAAAATCGTAAAATATCAAGCATTTCTCTTCCGATCGGGAGATCTTCAGCATTTACAAACTGCAACTCGACAAATTTTCTTAGCGCATGTCCACTCTCTGGAAACCTGTCGGCGAGGGGGGGGGGGGGTAATACCAAAGGTGTAGAATATGAACAATTTCGTCCGATCGGGAGATTCTCAGCAATTAGCAGCTACAACTCGACACATTATCTGAAGGCATGTGAATGATGAAACTCTCCGGGTCGGAAGAGAAATACTTCATATTTTACACTTTTGGTATTAACCCCCCTCCCCCTACAGGTTTGCTGAGTAGGCACGTGTCCTCAAATAATCTGTCGAGTTGTAGCTTGTAAATGCTGATAATCTCCCGATCGGATTAGAAACTCTTCATATTTTTCACTTTTAGTATTACCCCCCCCCCCCCGCTCCCTCCGACAGGTTTCCTGAGGCAGCACATGCGCTCAGATAATTTGCAGACTTGTAGTCTGAAAACCCTTAAATCTTTTGCTGAGATGTAGATCATAAACATTTGTTATAAAGAATTACATTAATTGGAAAAAATCAGAATACAGCAGCTGGTGAACAAGCATATACTGACCGCAACTCCGCATTATCCACGAGTGACTGTTTATCAGTCAAATTAAAAATGTAGCAACTATTGAAAAATATATATTCTATATGTATGGGTGTACAGATCCTTCTTGCTGACCACCGAACTGATTGTATGAAATCAGTCACCGAACAAGGCCGCTCCTTCTCTCTCTCTCTCTTTTCTACAGCGGGTAGAGAGAGCCATCTGCTTTTCGTCACAGTCGTTTGCTGTCCAGCTCCGCAGGTGCGAGATAGATAATTCAACAGAGCTCACAAAGCGACAAGACCCCACCCACCCCAAGAAACAAACCATATATATCATCTAAATTTATCAGTTGCTTCGAAACTTGCGGCAGTATCAAGTTACTTCTTGCGCCCAGAACCAGAATTCCCCCCCCCCCAGAGGTTGGTAATCTGAGTCATATAAAGTTTCCGTGATTTCGTCTTTTCTTAATTGCGATAATTAATGTAATTCTTTATAACAAATGTTTATGATCTACAACTCAGCAAAAGATTTAAGGGTTTTCAAACTACAAGTCTGCAAATTATCTGAGCGCACGTGCCTACGCAGCAAACCGGGGGGGGGGGGGTATATAATAGTTGTGAAATATATAGAATTTCTTGTCCGATCGGGAGATTTTCAGCATTTACAAATTACAACTGGAGACATTATCTCCCGGCATGAACATACTGAGCAAACCTGTCGGGGGGAGGGGTTAATTCCAAAAGTGTAGAATATGAAGAATTTTGTCCCTAATTTTTTGGTTCCTTTCTCTTCCGACCCGGAGATTTTCATCATTCACATGCCTTCAGATTATGTGTCGAGTTGTAGCTGCTAATTTCTGAGAATCTCCCGATCGGACGAGAAATCGTTCATATTTTACACTTTTGGTATTACACCCCCCCAACCCCCGCCTCACCGACAGGTTTCCAGAGAGTGGACATGCGCTAAGAAAATTTGTCGAATTCTTGTTATTTTACGATTTTGGTATCCCCCCCCCCCCCGACTAGTTTCTTGAGGCAGCAGATATCCTCAGATAATTCGACGAGTTGTAGCTTGTAAACGCTGGAAATCTCCCGATCGGACCAGAAATTCTTTATATTTTAGGTTTTAAGCACCCCCCCCCGACAAGTTTCCTGGGTTTGCACATACTTTCTAGAAAAATACAGTAAATAAGAAAATACGAAATTACGGACATTTTATGTATGTCATATAACCAATCTCGGGGAGACGTAGCCACGGAGCAGCCCAGAACGCAATTTTTATACGGCCCCTTAAAATTTTTGTGGCCAATTCTCCACTTAGTCTTAGCTCCGAAAATCATGGAAATGTCTAAATTTCTTACTGAAAATGAAATATTAAAAAAAAAAAATATGAACAATAGTTGCTGAAGTAGTGGGGAATATAGCCACACGAAATTTGTTTATGCAGAACAATTTTATGGCACTGAAATTGCAATGTGTCCAGTTCTACGTACCCGCCACATGACAACACAAAATGGCACCACATTTTTAAGTTTTTAGTCCCTACAAAATACATACACAACTTCTGCTGTGAGAATCGCAGTTCATTTTGGGTGGTTAAATGTCCGGGTGCCCAAATGTCCGATGCCCAAAAGTCCGGTGCCCAAATGTCCTAAACTCGAACTTTCCTCTCGTATTTGTAAGGTTTGCAGAAAATATTTTACGCATCAAATTATTAATATTGCGGTATTACTCAGGCAGAAAATAATATTAGGACTAACGTTTAGGCCCTTCTAAAAGTTTTCATTCCGTCATTCCCATATTCGCGTTATGCAGGTGAGGTGGCCTAGAAACCACAATTTTTATATGACCCCTAACGGTTTTTTGGCCAGCAGTCTGTGACTAGTTGTCCGAACACCGTTTATAACAGACATATAAACTTATCAGTCGATCACATATTTTTCCTGTGAGCATTTTGTCTGTGGGCGATTTTTCCGTGGGCGTTTTTTCCGTGGGCGTTTTTTCCGTGGGCATTCTTTCATACAATCGTAGTATGTAGTATGGGCCATACTGTAATTCCTTTTCTTCGTCGAACACCTGTGGCCTATACTCTAACTTTCCTTTTTGTTTCTTTCTCTATGTAAATTTGATTTCGTTGTCCTTAGCATTTTTCAAACTTAATGTGATATCTTCTCTCTCGCAAGAGTATGGTTAGCAAGGATCCAGGGAAACTCGTACACTTTCCCGTCCAGCTGAGCAAAGTGCAAAGGGCAGAAAACTCGTACATCGGAAAACTCGCACACCTTCTCAAGTAAGGGGCTGTACACAAATTGCGTTTAGTTACGAGATCTTGTCAAAGTGTACGAGTTTTCCTAGCTGGACAAAATGAAATGTACCAGTTTTCCTCAAGATATCAATGGATATGTAAGGTCAAAATGGCACAAGGTTTGTATGAATCCCGGTAAACTCCCCCACCGGAAAATCCCCCCACCACGGAAAACTCCCCCACCGGAAAATTCCCCCACCGGTAAATTCCCCCACCTTTTTCAGTCAGGGACCGTGCACAAATGAATTTTACTCAAAATACGACTCAAAAAGGTGGGGGAATTTACCGGTGCGGAAATTTTCCGATTTTTCGATACGTAAGCGTTATGAATATGAAATCAGCTGTTAAAAAGGCCGAGGTGTAGGGCCTATGGATTAATTAACTAAAAGAAAAATATTACAAATTTGACAGGCTAAGTAAAAATGCAGCGTTATTAAAAAATCCCACCTTATTTATTGTCCTTTCCTGAACATTCCCCCACCTTTTTGAGTCGTATTTTGAGTAAAATTCATTTGTGCACGGTCCCTGACTGAAAAAGGTGGGAGAATTTACCGGTCGGAAAACTTCCCCATCGGAAAATTCCCCCAGCGGTAAATTCCCCCACCTTTTTTAGTAAAATTCATTTGTGCACGGTCCCTGATTGAAAAAGGTGGGGGAATTTACCGGTGGAGGAATTTTCCGGTGGGGGAGTTTTCCGAGGTGGGGGAATTGACTGATGCCCAATAGGCAAGTGTGTCCGGTGAGGATCTTGTCGGTTGTCAAAGGTGGGAGAATTTACCGGTCGGAAAATTCTGGGAGAATTTACCGGTTGTCAAAGGTGGGAGAATTTACCGGTCGGTTGTCAAAGGTGGGAGAATTTACCGGTCGGACCGTCCCGGGTAGGGACGGTCCAATTTAGGAAAAAAATGAGTAGTACACATCTTATTCCCTTCCCCATACGATTCTACGCCAGTGATTGAGGATGTGATAGAGATCACTGTTGCCCATTAAAAGACGTGAAGAGGAGCACCATTATTCTGTGTGTTTAAAAAAATTAAATACGACGTTGTCTAGGGTGTTTGTCCTTTTTCTTTTTTTTTCCCCGTTCTTGTATGTACCTACTATGTCACATGATACGTCTTACATGGGTACACCACGCCAAGGTGTTCCCCCCAAAATATGTAAACAGCTAAAGAAGCGATCGTTCTCCGGCCGAGTACAAGAGCTGTAAGAAACCCAGACAACGAACACCTGTGTTGGGAGCGATTTCGTTTTCCTTTCTCTTCTCATTCTTTCGTCTTTTCTTTAGCCTTCCATCTTTCGCTTCTGAAACTCGCAAAAAGCGGCAGCAGCCATAAAAATGCCGTTCGCCGACTTACTTCTCTAAGCTGCCATTCATTCCTGAGGATTATGTTGTAGGCCCTGCGAGAAGCCCTGGCAGCCGTAACCTTGTGTTGGTCGAACATTTATCATACTTCAGAGAGCGCCGGCCCACCGCCCGTGGCCGTCTTGTCTTCGCCAGCTCAGCTTTCCATGATGGATGAGGACTTGTGAAGCTTTGCCGTCAAAATAAGACGGAGAGGATCGTCACCCTTGGCCTCCTCTGGTCGTTATTTGCTGTTCTGTCACTGCGGGGAGTTGCCATTGATCATAGCCAGCCCTTGTCGCCTTTCTTTCTTCTTTCTTTTCCTTTCTTTCTTCTGGAAGCCTTGCTACTTCTTCCATCATTCTCTCAGACCCCTCGTCGATCATTCATCCCTTTCCAACCCCGGAATCTCCAATCCGCTCTTCATCAAATTTCATTTTTTCCCCTCCTTAGCGCTGCGAACTAATTTTAAACGTACTTTGTGGAGTTGGTCTTCCTTGAGTATGTCTGCAATGGCCCAAGCATACCTGTCACGTGCTTTTTTTTTTTATAGGAATCTTATCCCGTACGATACGAAAACAATGAAAGTAAAACAACTATATTAAATTGAAAGACTAATTACATGGAATGACGTAATGTCGAATTTTTCGGCTGTGCCGTTTTTCTGTTTTGTGCTCTGTAGCTGTGCCATGCAGACCTACAGGATTGTACACAAATTCGCTCTGGTGGTGTGTTCTTTTCAAGGATGTTCGGATTCTAAATGAAGGCAGTGCCAAAAAAAAAAAAAAAAAACACTTGGTGTCTGCGATCCTAACATAACCCTGGAGTTTCCTGGTTTGAAAACAGATGTTCAGATGTATCTTCAGCACGCCAGTTTTGTTTGTGTGTGTGTTTGTCTGTTACCATCGCTTGTGGGAGAAATGCAAATGCAATGGGAGTCCTTTTTATTTTAAACAGCATTAGAGAGGATGCTCAGTTTTTTAGAACGGTATGAGGATAGAATGCCCACGGAAAAAAACGCCCACGGAAAAATCGCCCACGGAAAAAACGCCCTCATACAATCAGAACGGTATGAAGAAAGAATGCCCACGGAAAAATCGCCCACGGAAAAAACGCCCACTTCTTGAAAATAGGAAAAAACGCCCAAGGAAAATATGCCCACAGAAAAGATGCTCACGGGAAAAAATATGTGGTCGACTGATAAGTTTTTATGTCTGTTATAAACGGTGTTTGGACAACTAGTCACAGACTGCTGCGCAAAAAAGCGTTAGGAGTCATATAAAAATTGCTGTTTCTTGGCCACCTACTCTACATGGGGTTCGGACATTTGGGCACCGGACTTTTGGGCACCGGACATTTGGGCACCGGACATTTGGGCACCCGGACATTTGGGCACATTCCCTTTTAAAGCAATGAAATTGCGCTGCGTTAAAAATTATAGTGTTTCTATATTTCTCCCTACTTGAGCAAGTGGTGTGCACAAAAAAAATTCACTTATATCTCATAATCATTAAGAAATTGAGACATATCTACGAATTTCTGTCTGAAAGACTGAGCGGACATTTGGGCACAAATGTTTAAGGGGCCGTAAAACAATTGCCGTTTCTTGGCCCAATAATAAGAGATTGACCGAGAAAATGTTCGCCGTAAGTTACTTAGTCACTAAATATTTACGGGCACGAGCCTACTCAGCAAACGTGTCGGGGGGGGGGGGGGGGGATATATCAAAAGTGTAAAATATGAACAATTTCTCGTCCGATCGGGAGATTTTCACCATTTACAAACTACAACCGGAGACATTATCTCAGGGCATAAACCTACTGAGCACACCTGTCGGAGGGGGGGGGGATACTAAAAGTGTGAAAAAAAATTTCTCGTCCGATCGGGAGATTTTCAGCATTTACAAGCTACAACTCGTAACATTGTCTGAGCGCACGTGCCTGCTCTGAAAACTTGTGGAGAGGGGAGGGGGGTATACCAAAAGTGTTAAATATGAAGAATTTCTCTCCCGATCGGGAGATTTTCAGCATTTATAAGCAACAACTCGGCAGATTATTTGAGGGCACATGCCTACTCAACAAACCTGTCGGGAAGGGGGGGGGGTATATTATAATTGTGAAATATAAAGAATTTCTTGTCCGATCGGGAGATTTTCAGCCTTTACAAATTACAACTGATCATTATCTCAGGGCATGAACCTACTGAGCAAACCTGTCGGGGGGTGGGGGTAATATTAAAGTGTAAAATATGAAGAATTCTCGTCCGATCCGAAGATTTTCAGCATTTACAAGCTACAACGCCTCCCCCCCCGCCCGACAGGTTCCCTGAGTAGGCACATGCCCTCAAATAATGTGTCCAGTTGTAAATGCCGAAAACCTGCCGATCGGAAGAGAAATTCTTCATATTTTACACTTTTGAAATTACCCCCCCCCCCCTGGACGGGTTTTATGGGTAAGCACATGCGCTCAGAACAGAAAATTTGTCGAGCTGCAGCTTGTAAATACTGAAAATCTCCCGATCGGACGAGAAAGTCTTCATATTTTACACTTTTGGTAAGCCCCCCCCCCTCACATACACAGGATTGCTGAGTAGGCACATGCCTTCAAATATTGTATGGAGTTGTAGCTTGTAAATGCCCAAAATCTCCCGATCGGAGGAGGAATTTTTCATATTTTACACTTTTGGTATTAACCCCCCCCCCCCCACATCGCCGACAGGTTTCCAGAGAGTGCACATGCGCTGAGAAAATTTGTCGAGTTGCAGCTTGTAAATGCTGAAGATCTCCCGATCGGAAGAGTAATGAGAAATCTTGATATTTTACGCTTTTCGTATCCCCCCCCCCTAGTTTCCTGAAGCAGCAGATGCCCTCAGACAATTCGATGTCTTGTAGCTTGTAATGGCTGAAAATCTCCCGATGGGACCAGAAATTTTTTATATTTCATATTTTAGGTTTTAAGTCCCCCCCCCCCACACACACACTCGACAAGAGTCCTGGGTTTCCTCATACTCGCAGAGAATTTGTTTAGTTATAGTTCATAGAAAAATATCGTAAATATATAGAAAAACATCGTAAATAAGAAAATACGAAATTACGGACATTTTATGTTTGCTGGGGGGGGGGGGGGGCTAAGAAAAATCCTTACCTCCTTCAAGGCTGTCAAATATTTAAAAAAGGTTTCGTCTATTTTAGTGTTTTAAATTTATCAAAAATTTGGCTATATTAACGGCGGGGGTGGCTCTTCCCCCTTGGACACCTAATTATCGTTTGTCTTACTGGAAACGTTTTCTCCATTCAATTGCCCTCACAGCGAAAAAAAAAGGCAATTTTTGTACGGCCCCTCAAGATTTGTGCCGAAATGTCCGGGTGCCCAAAAGTCCGGTGCCCAAATGTCCTAAACTCGGATAAATCTTCTTGGAACTGAGAGCTAGAAAAACGTTTTGATATCTACGCCCCAAGCAGGATAATTGCGAATTGTAATCGTATGTTCGCAATCTTCACTGTAAGAAATGGTATCCATTGGAAAAAGAAATTCTTCAATAGGACTTTTAGAATCGGAGATATAGCTGCAAACGGAAATACAAATCCACATCACTTAGCTCAAGAACTATGAATTACAAATAACCTAATAGTGCATGCAAAAAGTTCCACAAGGTGAATGGCATTCGGTGTTGAAAGAAATTTTTAAATCGAAATTTAAGGAACAGAGATTGAGAGTAGCAAATTAAACATTTGCGCCCCTAGCGGGAAAAGTGTGTATTTTTTTGCTTTTTGTGGCAGGAAATGCGCATAAAATGTTTTCGTAAACAGTAGCCCAGGTAGCACAGTAATGTCGAATTGACGTCGATTTTTGGTTACCAAGTCGATATTACGTCGAGGCATAGTTTTCGACCTAAAATTGATGAGACGGAACGACAAGAAAAATCATTACATTAAATTTCAGTATACATGTAGACGATTTTACGCAGTTTATACCTTTAGTTCCATTAGGTCGAATAATCGATGTTTTTAATGCGATCTGTAAGCATCGGGCGCGGACGCCTTTGCAACCATTACGCCAAACAAACTTTTTGGATGCTGCGGTGTTTGTCGGTTGTGTCATTTCTGTTGTAAGACGAGATTCTTTCCTCTTTCCTTTTTCGCCGCTAAGTTAATTTTTTTTTTTTTTTTTTTTGCTTAGGTATGTTTATAAGAAGTTGAGTCTTGTTCCTTTAAGTAGAATTACTTTTTAAGATATATAATTTGTACGTACGCATATCCCAATTAGTGATAGGCCTAACGCGATACTGACAGATCATCAAAAATTCTGTGAAATATTTTAGAATTATGAAGGAGCTATATATAATACTCCATAATTCTAAAAAAATCCATTTTAAATTCAGAAATATGCATTTTATACATTTTTATAGATTCTCTCCTGACAAAAATTTCTGGTTTAAAGAATGTTTATACCGCATAAATATATATGTTTCCCCCGAAGAAGCCTATATACATGTAAGCTAAATAAATATGTTTCCCGCCAAAGGCTAGTATGAAAAGACGAAGTAATGGGGTTTATTGCAACTGTATCATTGTTAATATATGTTAATTGAGCCAACTAGAATAAATTCTACGTTTTATGCCACGATTAAAAGTTTAGAATTTCATGTTACAACATCTAAATTGTAGAGTAAACGTAGATTCGACATTACAACACTACTAGAATCGATGACTAAACTACGTAAAATCAACGTAGATTCGACATTACAACACTACTAGAATCGATGACTAAACTGCGTAAAATCAACGTAGAATCGACGTCAACACAACATAGCAACGATGTATATGTTTCTCTCAAAAGGTCGAATCTTCGTCTACTGTTGACTTGATATCGACTTAATAGGTTTACAATTCGACGTCGAAAAGACGTAACAAAAGTGGACATGGATATCTATATTCGACGTTTCATATCAATCAAAAATCGATCAAACGTTCGACGTCGAATCGATGTAATGTGCTACCTGGGAGTATCTGACCGAAAACGGATTTTTGTTTTTAATCGGGATTTTAGACGCATTGATATCGCTGCAAATACGCTGTAAACAAAAAACGTTACTTGTGTCGTCTAGTGGCAAACTTGTGCATCATATAAAATTTGAAATTATGTGCAAAACACTTCGTATCAGAAACACTGTTCGAAAAGGATTTTTTTTTTTCAAATTGAACTCTTAGAAGCAAAGATATCGAGAAAAATAAAACATACATATATGTCCCCTGGCTGAAAAAACTGCGCATTTTTAAAGAACAAAATATGGGGGGAAAGGATTTCCGTGGTGAGCGGTATCTGATCGCGATCAGAAGCGCAGATATTGCTGCAAATACATCGGAAACATAATTATGTACTTAACGTCCGCTAGTAGCAAAACAGTTCTTCACTAAAATTAGGAATCATACACAGAATATTTTCCACCAGAAACACTATCGGACGCAAAAAATATCTTTAAAATTGGACTGTTATAAGTAAAAAAATCGGAAAAATCTCAATTTAATCTTACGCTCCCTAACGGAAAAACTGCACATTACTTGTAAAACAAAAGCTACCCAAAAACAGTCTTCGTAATGAAGAGTATCGCAGAAGAGAAATAATTTTTTCAATAGGATATTCAGCAGCAAAGATATGGAAAAAATGTGTTTTGAATTCCACATCAGCATTTGCGGTTATGCTCCCTAGTGGCAAAGTTATGTATAAAAAAACAACCAAAAACCAAGGATTATCATTTTCACATACTGTGTTTCCGAATGGCAAAACCATTTTTCAAATCGGACAAATAGTTGCTGAGATATGGACGGACAAGTGGTACTATAAGCACGTAATTTCTGTTTTTGGAAAAGATATGCTAAAACGATCCTTCGGAGAAACAATTAAACAAAATCAGGAAAGTGATAGCTCAAGTTGGGTTACTCTTGCCAAAGCTTAAAATGTAGTCTGAAGCTTTCATATGCCAGCAGTCTGCGCATCTATTTAGCGATGCAGATCTAAGCAAAAAAAAAAAAAAAAAAAAAAAAGGGGGGGCCTTCGCTGTGAACGGGTTACGTGAAACATACCCAGAGTACCTTAACATTTTCAAAAGCAATTTAGAATGTGATTTGTTGTTTTTATCAGTTAGTATTTTATTGAAGTTTTATTACCAATTATTTTTATCAACTTTTATTAAAATATCTTAACTGGAGCAATTTTAAGTAAAAGATAAAAGTTACGTGCGAGTCAGATACTAAGAATATTAAGTTTCTCTTTGTACAGATTCTGTTCTGCCGTTCTGTACGGTTCCAAATATTCAGCGTGAATTATATGTGTCAGTTAAACTTAATAAACTTAAAGCGAAATTCAGTGGCGCACCCAGGAATTCCTGTTGGAAGGGGCTATATGCTTTGGGAAGAAGACATATATATATACTGTATGTATATACATACAGAGACGTGGACCTTAACTAAAAGAGACATACAAAGGCTGCAGACTACTCAAAGAGCATGGAGAGGTGCTTGCTCGGTGTAATCAGGACGGATAAGAAGAGGAACTCGTGGATCAGAAAAATGCAAAAAGTGGAAGACATCATGATCAGAGTAAAATCCCTGAATTGGCAATGGTATTGGTATTGCCCAGTTTATTGCTATAACGAAATACAGACATAGGAGATTCATTAAAAGCTGCAGTACAGAAAACAACAGTGCGGAAAGTCAGTATATCCACGATGCAGCACAACGTTACACAGAAAGGAAAAGAATATTCACACGGACAATGAATGGCCTAACGGCATGTCAAACACTATGCTATAACACATGTGCACAAATGTATGAAATGTACTATGCTATCATAAATCAACCGAACGGAACTGAAATGTGGTTAGAGCGCAAAACATCATTGAGTACCTCAGCAACTTTATAAAAATAACAAAAGTAACAAACGTACCACTATAATAATCCGCAATAGAGGAAAGCACTAACACAGCAAACACTCACAATTATAAGTAATTTAAAAAACAGGCACACATTCAGGAAACAACAGATAAGATAATGATAATGAGATAATGAGGAGATCACACAAGTAACGAGATCGATTAGTTGTGAAAACGCAGAAAAAACACGCAATTATCGCAAATTTAAAACACATTACTTGTGAAACACAGCCAAACACACAAATAAAGCAAATTTACATTACATTACTTGTGAATCACAGTAAAAACACACAATGAAAACATCAGAATCAACATGCACTAAATCTGCAAAACCAGGGAATCTGCGAACGGGTTCGCAAATCCCCTAGCATTGAGAGAACAAAACGTAATCGGTGTGAGGAAGAGAGCTAAAGGTCATCGGTGAAAGGATAGAAGGTATCACATATATGCTTCTCAACGAGCTCCTTTTCAAGGAGGCGAGACGGCGCGTGTAACGTCTCAAAAAGGCTGATACCGAGGATCGGTGGCACACAGAGATTTAAAAAGTGACACATAAGCTTCGAATTGCGTTACCGCTGCATACAGGTCCAGATCAGGTGAGTGAAGGAATTCTTCAGAACCAACAATCGTACGTGCAGGTTGAAAAAGACGTAAAAGTTGCTGTCTGGACAGTGGTCCACGAACTGGAGGAAATGTATCAACGGCCTGTAGAACCTCAGCATCAGAGAGAGGATTGACAGGACCTGAGCGGAGAAGCATACTGTTTGAAGAATCATCAGGTGGAGAAACACCGGAACCAGAAACCTCGGGAACACTAGATGAATCCTCAGAATATGGCACAGAAAGTTGTTTTAACTTTTTCTGTTTTACCGCGCCTTTGGAAGTTCCAATCCGCTTCGAAGAAGAAGCTGATGCGGATGTATCCATTAGTGGATCAGGCTCACCTCCCAAGTCAGGAGACGAGGAAACCAACGTCGCCGAAGAAGCAGTACGTAGATGAGCCGCTTTAGTGGAGACTGGTACAACAGCCGAGGCTTCAGGAAGATGCTGCATCAAGGGTATGGTAGACAAGGTTGTAATTGGAGATCCGATATCCGAGAGGCTAGGAGAAGAGCCAGACGGTCGATCTGCCAAACCACCACTCAACACACCCGGATCGGAACACTCCGTTGTAGACACATCTGTAGTCGAAGACAACTCTGTCAATCTTGAAGGTTGATGCACAATCGTACTGGTCGGGAGAGGAGGAAAGGCAGCATTGTCCGTGACGGAAATGTTCGTCTGACGGAGAAACGAAGAATTCGTGTCAGGCAAACTACCGGTAGTGGGGATAGTAGAAAGACCAATCTGGTCAGCAGTGGGATGCAAACTTGATGAACGTCCACATCGAACGCGGTCACAGGAGGCAGTGGAGTGATTCTGTGTTAAACAGTGTGTACAATAGTGAGCAGTGAAAATCTTGAAACTGTACGTTCGTGCGCCAATTTCAACAGTAGCTTCTGTAGGGCAATCCGCCAAGGCTTTCTCGGTGGGAAAGACGACCAATAACTGACGGCGAGGTCCGGTAGCATGTGCAAATCGAGTTCCGCGGGGAGCGTCAGAGAGGCGTCGAACCTTGACAACAATTTTACAAACATGACTGACAAGGAGAGGAAGTGCAGTATCAGGCACTTCCTGTGGAACAGGATAGAACGTGATGTACACCGGTCGCTTGGAAAGAGGCGACGGGATGAGATGGTTTGTCCCAATCGAAAGTCCGTTTGCAAGAAAAAAGTCAGCATCCTCCTTGTGATTGAACTGTACCGAAATACCCCGAGGAGTACGGGAAATTCCTGCAATGGACGCAGACGACATATGTCCAGAAAGGGCTTCCATGTAGCGTGGCAATGGAGTATTTGGTAAAGCGTGAAAGAGCACACCTCTATCCAGGAGGTTATGGAACTCACTGCCAATCTGCGAATTGTCATCTATCGTTACTTTCACCTTGTGGTTGGATACCTGAATAATAGGTGTTGCTTGCAAAAGACCATCAGGTTGAGAGGAATCGGACGTAGAAGTAGCGCCCGTTGCACTGTAGAGGCAAATGACATCCTCGGAAGAGAAGTCTGTTCGGATCCGGCAGGCACAGAAGGCTTTGAGGGAAGAGAAGCGCAGCCCGAAGGCAAGGCAGTAGAATCAGTAGTACCCAGGGAGGGCACCGAGGCAGATGCAGAAGCTGAAGAAGAAAGCGCAGCCAAGTCCAGTGAAGGCACTGGTGCAGGAGTACTAGAAAGCTGGGAAGGCATCTGAGCAGACACATCTGAGGACGAGAGTATGTTAACTTCCATGGACGTGGGAAGTGTCACGCCCATAGATGATAAGGAAATACCGGAAGCCGTCATGTTGACAGCTTCCAAACGTAAACAAACGAGCAAACGATAAGAAAACGGATGAATATGAACTAATATGAGGATGAGAACGTTAGAAAAGTAGCTCAAAACGTACACAGTACCTTTAGACAGCTGGGCCACACAACAGGTGAGTGAGGGACGAGGTATTCCACACTAAAATGCATAAAATATTGGAGCCACCAACACTACGTCTGTCACGAACGAGCAATGGGCTGGACATACTGCCAGAAGGACAGACCATCGATGGACAGTCGAAATTTTTGAATGGATTCCAAGGGACAGGAAAAGACCCAGAAGAAGACCGCATGGAAGATGGGTCGATGAAATTCCAAAGTATGTGGGAGTAACATGGAGGAGACTGGCACAAGACAGACCGTTGTGGAAGAGGTTTGGAAAGACCTTCGTCCAGCAGTGGATTGAAATTGGTTGACAATGATGATGATAATGATATATATAATATATGCACTATCTACCAACAAGTAATTGGACACCTGTGATAGCAAAGGAAAACGAAGTTTATATTCACCTACAATAGTTGGTAGAGCCTCCACGAGCGGCGATTACAGCTGCGACACTCCGGGGTATACTCTCAACCAGGCGTTGTACGACGGCTAGCGGTGTTTTCTTCCACTCGACTTGGAGAAGACAGGTCTGTTCCTTCACCGATTTCGGACGGTGGGGGCATCCCTTAAGTCGACGCTCCAACTTGTCCCAGAGGTGCTCGATAGGGTTAAGGTCCGGGCTCTGCGCAGGCCAGTCCATTCGATTAACCCCATTGTCACCATACCAAGCCATGGTGGACCTCGCAACATGACAGGTGGCATTTGTCACATTGAAAGTAACATGGGTTTACCCCGTAAAACTGCCACAACGTAGGAAGCACATGGTCATCCAAAATGGTGCAGTAGGTCTCGGCGTTGAGTCTACTAGGAATTGTGACCAAGGGTCCCGTGCCATACCAAGAGAAACACCCCCATAGCATAATTCCACCGCCGCCGAACTTCACAGTTGTCACAAAACATTCCGGCAGGAGGCGTTTTCCAGGCAGGCGCCAAACCCAGACCCTGCCATCCGAACAGTAAAGGGTGAACCTTGATTCGTCGCTACAGAGAACTTGTTTTCACTGTTCAACGGTCCACTGTTGACGTTATTTGCACCACGTTTGCCGAACAGCGCTATTGGACTTGGTGATCAAAGGCTTGTGGGCGGCAGCACGTCCATGATAACCGAGCAGATGGGCTTCCTTACGGATGGTATTCATCGAAAGAACACTCTCGGATGCCTGTTGAAACTCCGCGCAGATGTGGTCCATCGATTTGGTGCGGTTCTTCCGAATTCCTCTGGCCAGCACCCGTCAGTCTCTAACTCCCAGTTTTGTGGGTCTGCCGGGTCGGGGCACATTCAGACAGTCACCTCTCATCTTCTACTTGCCAATCACGTAGGCCACTGTCAATTTTGGGTGCTTCAACTCGCTGGATATGTCACGTATGGATCGGCCATTTCTGTGATACCCGACGATTACACCTTTCTCGAAATCAGAGAGCTCCGAACTGCGTGACATCTTGCATGCGACTGGTTGCGTTGTTGTTTCCCACACGATATTTAACGGCAGCGGCCGTGACGTGTATCAGGACCGCAGATATCGTCAATTGCAGGGGTGTCCAATTACTTGTTGGTAGATAGTGTATATACTGTTGTCACGTACGTTGCTCTTAATCTCTTTGGGGCTTTGTGAAGAAGACACCATGTCATAGAAGACCCTATATAATTTTTCAAACATGTAAAATAATATTATTGAATTTTTAATTTGTGACGTACGTCACTCTTAATATCTTTGGGGCTTTGAGAAGAAGACATCATGTACTAGAAGACACTATGTAACTTTTGAACATGTAAAATAATTACAATAATGGAACTTACACCTTAGTATTATACAACTTGAAATATTTATTCCGTATTGAATGGTGTAAACATTTATAAAACATGCAACGACTAAGTGCCGAGCTTTCACACTCCGAACGGGAGGCTTTCTCAAGGCCAGTGAACACAAGAATATTTCAAGAACACCGATAATTGAAATCTTGGAGCGCGTATCTATTACGTGTTTAGGTGATATTGCGTCACGCGGAAAGTGGTGTCTCGCGACCTACCTTTCAGACATTCTCTCTCCTTTACCCCTAAATGTATGATTTCAGTAGAATCTTCCACGCAGCCGAGAGTTCGATGGAAGGGCTCTCGTTGCAAGGGTTGGGGTGCATGAATATTTCGACGCTTTCTCTAGTCAGTGTTTCTCTGTAGTCATTGTACCGAGCGATCCTCTTCATGTTTTTCCCCATTGGTACGGCGTCATATTGGGCTACTTCTTTGCAAAGCGCTGTTTGTGTTTTTCCTGCTTTAATGTCCCTTATTTAATGAGCTGGGGTGTATGAGATACCATTAGATTATCCAGATGGCTTGTTTCGATCATACATCGGAATGAACAAGGGGAAAGGAACACATAAGGGACATTAAAGCAGGCAAAACACAAACAGCGCTTTGCAAAGAAGTAGCTCAATATGACGCCGTACCGATGTGGAAAAGCATGAAGAGGATCGCTCGGTACACTGACTACAGAGGAACACTGACTAGAGAAAGCGTCGAAATATTCATGCACTCCAACCCTTGCAACGAGAGCCCTTCCATCGAACTCTCGGCTGCGTGGAAGATTCTACTGAAATCATACATTTAGGGGTAAAGGAGAGAGAATGTCTGAAAGGTAGGTCGCGAGACACCACTTTCCGCGTGACGCAATATCACCTAAACACCTAATAGATACGCGCTCCAAGATTTCAATTATGGGTGTTCTTGAAATATTCTTGTGTTCACTGGCCTTGAGAAAGCCTCCCGTTCGGAGTGTGAAAGCTCGGCACTTAGTCGTTGTACGTTTTATAAATTTTTACGCCATTCAATACGGAATAAATATTTCAAGTTGTATAATGTAAAATAATGTTTCTGAATGTTTAATTTGTGACGTACGTGGATCTTAATATCTTTGGGGCTTTGGGAAGAAATGTAATAGAAGACACTATGTAATTTTTTGAACATGTAGAATAATATTTTTGAATGTTTAATTTGTGACATACGTCGCTTTTAATATCTTTGGGGCTTTAGGCAGAAGATACCACGGAATAGAAGACTCTATGTTAGACACCATGTAATTTTTTGAACATGTGAAATAACATTTTTGAATGTTTAATTTGTGACGTACGTTGCTCCTAATTCATGGGGGTGGGGCGTTAACCCCCGAAACCCCCTCCGTGGGTGTGCCAATGCTGAAACCTCTCTGATGGGACCACTGTTGGTTTTTCTAGAAGAACGGCCGTTCAGATGGATGGTCGCTATATAGGGAAAGGTTTTAATGGCATATCCAATGAACAGTTTCGATATTATACCTTTGCAAACTACTGCATAATTTTTATTTTATAAATTATGTACTCTGAATTGCTACATTCCAAACAGGATACATTCCAGTTTATTTACAGTATGGTATATGTATGTATGTGCTTAAATAATAAAAAAACAACAACTAGAGTATACGTAGTACAGTTACATTGGGAAGGTACCTATAGTGGTAATCTAAAAATTCATTTGGAAAACGAATGTAATGTCGTCTGCTTAAGTTTATCAGACTTTTCTTTCAGCTCACAGAAATGTTATTTAAATCCTACCTTCACTTCAGGTCAGTCATCCCTCTTAAATTTTCTCAGTCCGGCCAGAAAGGGGAGTGAAGTACAGATGAGTTTCAATTTTCAGATCTCTGTGTTTCTTTAAGTTACTACGTAAGCCATTAGAAATACTTGTCATCTCCGAAAACTCCTTCACCTACTCCTTACACCCACAAACTCACTTCTGGGCAGGAAGTAACTTCCTAGTCATTTAAAAAGTTCCCTCCATATTAATGCACATTTGTTTAATTTATTGTTTCATGGTTCCAAGGGATAGACAAAATTTTCAGCTGGAATGGTAATTCCGGAAAACGCAACGCTTTTGTGGAGTGATCCTTATGCAAAGATGGTCGTTAAGAAGGGTGAGTGGTCTTTTAAAACACTGTTAAAAATTTCAGTTCTACGTTGCACCACAATATCGTGCAGCATCTGACATTTACACCATGATCTGATGCAATTTTCACTTTTGCACCATAAATTGGTGCATGAAAACGTTTGACATGCACCCAGTTTTCGTGCAAATTACCAAATGCAGCCAGAGCGGCGTTACCTTGCACCACATTTTGGGGCAGGGAAGTAAACGGCCCATGAGTCTTCGTCATCACGTCATCCTAAGGAGACAGATGTTGTGTTGTGCCGCCATGTTGGTTTTGTCGTCACAGTGAGTGCGAGTTTGGAAAATTTTAAAGAAGTGTTCACTCAAGTTAATAAGGTAAGAGATAAAAATAATTTTTGTAGCACATATATATTTGGTGTTCCTGACATAATTATTTTCACGTTGAACTTTCTGATGTTACATATGTGCCTCTAGCCACGTGCAGGACAAAACAATTTTAGTTTTCTGAGGAGGTTGTTCACATGGAAGTAGCTTATGTGGTATAACAAGCTCAAATTGCTGCATTAATTGGCATAGTGTCTTGATTTGGAAATTGAGACTATACAGGGTGTCCTGGAACTTCGTGTACAAACTTGGAGGGGAGGTAGAGAACAGCGTTAGGAACCAGAATTAAATAGGAAACCATGGGCGGAAACGTCACCCTCACGTGAGAAAGACACACGAAGACACAGTAAGGCCACAATACAAAAAACAGTGTAAAACGCTTTATTACACGACAAAAGAGTACAATGTAGGACTTACAAGCATCACAGGAGGTGTTCAAAATTGCGCCCATTGGCCGGGATGCACGCATGACACCTACGCGACATGAATTGGCGAACATTTTCGAAGATACCTGGCGTTTAGCGGATTGTAGCAGCAGCGATGGAGATTCGTGCCACCAGGTCCATTTCAGAATTTATTGGCATGTCGCACACAATGCTCTTCATGGCACGCCCAGAGATAATAATCAAGAGGAGATAAATCAGGTGATCTGGGGGGCCATTCGACGGGACCGCCACGCCCAATCCACTTGGTTCCAAATGTCCGGTCCAAATGGTCACGTACGCACCTTGCGTAATGAGATGGCGACCCATCATGTTGTAACCACATTCCGCGTCGAACATGTGCGGGGACATCGTGCAGCATTTCCGGAAGAACCTCCTGAAGAAAGACAAGATACTTGCGAGCGTCCAGTCGAGGAGGTAAGATGTATGGCCCGACTAAACTGTCCGCCACGATACCCGCACACACATTAACAGTGAAGCGTTGTTGTGCAGCTCGTGGTCGGGTTCCGTGTGGGTTGTCTACGGCCCACATGTGCGCGTTGTGCGTATTGAACACCCCGTCACGTGAAATGGTTGCTTCATCACTGAACATAACAGAACTGGAAAATTGCGGGTCGGCCACACTTTGGTGCAGAAACCACTGTGCAAACGCGACATGTCGTGGGTGATCATCTGGCTGCAGTAATTGAACTCTCTGAAGATGAATGGGATGTAAGGCTTCGCCCTGCAGAACGCGCCAGGCAGTTGATCGAGACGTTCTGGTGGCAGCGGCAAGCGCCCGTACACTGGTCCCGGGATTTCGGACCACAGCATGCAACAGACGCTCTTCCAATATGAGTGTTAATGCTGTTCGCGCCCGCCCGGTATCCTGCATCGTTGCTGTGAAGGATCCACGTTCCGCAAGGTTCTGATGTACCCGAGCGAACATTTGAGGATTTGGTTGGCGACTCGTTGGATATCTTTCTCGATACAACCGACCAGCAGCGCGTCCATTTCCGTTGGTTAGGCCATAGACGAAGTGCATATCCGTCAATTCGGCGTGTGTGATGATCGCACGCAGTCCGCGTCTGTTGATCGCACGCAGTCGGCGTCTGTTGATCGCACGCAGTCGGCGTCTGTTGATCGCACGCAGTCCGCGTCTGCAATGAGGAAGCCACACGTGCCGATCTTGCGAGCTCGCGTACAGCGCCGCCTATCGTTTCCGCCCATGCTTTCCTATTTAATTCTGGTTCCTAACGCTGTTCTCTACCTTCCCTCCAAGTTTGTACACGAAGTACCGGGACACCCTGTATGTGCAAAGAAAAGCAATGAAGATTAAAATATTTCGAATAAGCAAGAAAACATTAAAAAAAAAAAAGAAAAAAGGAACCGTTTATTCCTAAATTGATGAAGTAAACACACGCTTTTTGGAACTGTACACGGAGACCCTGTTTTCAAAAAGTATTATCCATAAAGCAGTGAAGTAAAAAGCCTACACTTAATTTTGGTGATATGTTGCACCAATAATTGGAACTACACCAGCTGCACCATATTTTGGAAAAGTTACACCAACAAGTGGTGCAACGTTGCACCATAAAATTGAGCATCCTTTCATTTGACGGTGTTATTTTTTTTTTTTTTATTGGAGGTTTAACGACCACCGTGAGCAACTCAATGGGCTATAAGCAGTCGCCCGTCCCTAATTTAGGTTCACTGGTTCCAGGGAAGGGAGAGAGCCAGTGCCGTAAGACAAACACAACATCCATGCCTGACCGGGATTCGAACCCGGACCCCTTACGGGCGAATGATCAGAAGCCAGCGCCTTAGACCACTGCGCCACCGAGGCGGCTTGATGGTGTTAAGATTGCACCATATTCTGGTACAACCTTACCCCATAAAGGTTGCACCATATTATTGGGTTTTGTTAGCACCATATAATGGTGCCTCTTTTCTCAGGAAGTGGTGCAGCTGGTGTAGCACCACTTTTTGGTGCAACGTATCCCCAAATTTTTAACAGTGTAGGGGGAAGGTTTAACAGTGTAAGGGACTATGGGTTTTGAAATCGGTTCCACAGAAAAATGGTCGTAATGAGTGGTGGTCGTCAAATAGAGGTGGTCGCTAAGAGAGGTTTCACTGTATATGCCAATCTTGATTAAGATTATGGGGTGAGAGTGGCAGATATCTTTTGCGTTGCTTTTTTTTTTCTTTCCGGGTATAATGACCACCGCAATCATCTAGGGCCATAGTTACTGAACCCTTATTTGGACCCATTGGTTCCGGAAATGGCCAACGCCGTTGGATGTGGCGCCTCCCATGCTTCGCCGGGAGCTCGAGCCCATCTCATGACATTGGCCACTCCGACCCCGAAGTATCCTTTTGTGTTACTGATTAGGAATCGCAGAATGGGCTCAGAGAATTACTTCTATTGCAGCTGGTGCCGAGTTCAGCTCAAATGCCCTTCTCAATTATAAAACACTTGTCATCCTATAGGGGGTTTGCGTGTGTGTCATCTTAGGGGGTGTGCGTGTGTGTCATCTTAGGGGGTGTGCGTGTGTGCCATCCTAAGAGGCGTGCGTGTGTGTCATCTTAGGGGATGTGCGACCGCTATGAGGAACTCTAAAGGATATAAGCAGCCATTCGTCCCTAATTTAGGGTTACTGGCCTCAGGGAAAGGAAAAAATAGTGCTGTAAGACAAGTATACCCATCCATAGCCTGGGCTTCGACCCCAGGCCCACCTAGACGAGCGGTGAGTATCCTACGCCCCCGTAGTGACCACTGCTTCCTCCGTTTGTATGCGTGTTTGACTTTTCTGGGTTGCTTTTTTCTCCTAGCAGTCCGATCACGTCTTATTGCGTGATTCGACACTTTAGTCTCGTCCTTGTGAGACTAAACTGTTAAGTTAAGAGAATGCTTTCATATAAATCAGTGTTGTTTTTACATGATCATCTAACAAAAAATTATTTGCCCTGCTTTTCTTCCCAACTACACAGGAAAAGTGCCTTAGCGCGCCTAACCCTCGAAAAAAGTGCCTTAGCGTTGCTAAAGCGCGCGAAGAGGCTTCAACACCATTGCTTCTACGCGCTACCTAAGATACGTAAGTTTGGCGTTTCTTCCCGTCCTGTTGTTAACAATATCGGCTCAGCTACACGTAAGTTGCCCAAGTTTTTTCTTCCACCTTGGTGACTATGAACAAAATTGCTATAAAAAATTCCATTGAGTTTGTCAGTCGGCTAAAATGGCATCCACACCATGATCAGTTCATGTTATCGTTAGATGTCATCATCATCATCAACCATTATCAATCCACTGCTAGATGAAGGTATCCCTAATTTTCTTCCACAGTCGTCTGGCTTGAGCCTCTCACCTCCATGTCACTCCAGCATGCTTTCAAATTTCATCCATCCATCTCCCATGAGGTCTTCTTGGGGGTCTTTTCCTGTCCCTCGGAATCCAGTCTATAATTTTGGTTGTCCATCGGTGGTCCGTTTCTCTGGTAACATGTCCAGGCCATTACCATTTCAGTGATTTCACTCTGGTCATGATGTCGTCCACTCCTGTCATTTTCCTTATCCACAAGTTCCTCTTCTTATCTTTCCTGGTTACACCAAGCATGCATCTCTCCATGCTATTTTGAGTTGTATGCAGTCATTGTATGTGTTTTTTAGTTAAGATCCATGTCTCTGCTCCATACGTAAGCACTGGCAGGATGCATTGATTAAACACTTTTCTTTTAAGACATAATGGCATACTGCTCTTAAAAATTGTACTGTTTCTTCCAAAATCTGTTCATCTAAGTTTTATACGCCGATTAATTTCTTCATCAATGTGACACTCACTTGATATCTGCTGCCCAAGATAAATGTAGGAATCGATTGTCTCAAGCTTTTCTCCATCAATCGATAAATCTTCATTTCTTGTAAAAGCATTGCACATTACTTTTTGTCTTCTGAAATTTCATTTTTAATCTCACTTCTTTACTCTTGTCAGCAAGTTCTTGGATCATACTCTGCGGCTCTGAAGTGGTAGTTGCAAAGATGACTATGACATCAGCAGAACGAAGGTGAGCAGGAGCGGCTCCTGCTATGGGGCTGTGCGGCTGCGCCGCCCCCCCCCATCCCTACCCAAACCAGTTTTTTTTCATGCCGTAGCAAGAGAGAGAAATTTTGTGAACACCGCTGTAAGTTTTTCCAGCATAATGCCACGACTGCAGTTTTCTAAACTCAACTGGAAGTTTTTCCTGCATTACACCACTGGGAGTGGAAAGAACGTTGGCGGACTGCGTTCCTTGCAGCCCTGACCGCTATTGAAACCAACTCATGTAGGAAACTCTGCCAATTCCCACATCAGTTCGTTTCCTTTGAATGAAACTTCCTTGGGAACTGCATTCATGGCAGCTCTTGCTGGCAGTGTTGTTCGCGAATGCAGTCTCTCGTTGGGTGGGAATGCATCGCCGGGCCTGTGTGCTTTGTTGATTAATACGGTTCTTGTGCTTCCGAATAAGAAATAAAATAGGGGAATGAATTAAAAATAATGACGAATGTTGAAATAAAGTATTAAATAAAGTACGTTTGAATGTATTACTCAACTTGTTTTTTTGTTTTTTTCTTCTTTCAGTTTTTGGTTTGTTCCTGCTTTTATTCAACGTAATAATTCTAACAACAGTGTTACTCCCATCGAACTGGAGATTATTCGTGTTTGCTAATAACAGATACTCAGTTGCCGGGACTTTTGCAAAAAAGTTTTACTTATATTTTCTCTTCTGGTCAAAACGGGCATGTGAACAAATTGCGATTAAGAATACAGTTCAGTGTTGGATAAATTGAAAAAAAAAAAAAAAAAAGGGAAACAGAGACAAACTTCTGCGGCGAAATACTTGCACAAAATAGATTTATTCACTTACTTAGCACGGAGAAATTTTCGCTTTTAAACTCACGTAAATTTTTATTCACCATAAATCATTGTAGTCACGCCACCGGATACATTTTATTTTTCTGCTGCGTCCCCCCACCCTCCCAAAAATAAGCTGCGCATTTCAATTGAGTTAGTGTACTTAATTACTTTGAAAATAACATTTAATCAGATATCATTGTTTAGAAAATTTACCTAGTTGGTAAATTTTGGAAAACAAATTTTTCTACACTAAATTGTTATCATGGCTTCAAAATTAAAACTGGACTGAATATGTTTGCAATCCGTTTTTATTAAAGAGAATGCCGGTGTGTGAGTATCGCAATGACAACTCATCGCGAAATTCTGACAGACCCTTCAAAATTCCACATAATGTTTTTCATCGTCGTCCAAGTTGCAGTGGTCGGTATCAAGTCGAAGTTTCAAAGGAAGTGTATTAGAAGAAAAATATTTATTGTTATATTTCTAGGGTTCACAATGAGGCACTTGAGAACGCTTGCATGACCTTGAGTGTGTCTCCGCTACCACTGGACTGGCAGACGCATTAAATTTGTTAAATTTTTTGACCTTATATGTATATATATATATATATACGTACAGTATACGCATGTATACATAATATGCAACCACTATAAATCCTCTGCTGGATAACAGTCTCCAAGTTTCTTCTTCCACAACAGTCTGCCTTGAGCCAGTTTCTTTAATGCTTTCGAATTTCATGCACCCATCTCCCTCTTGTCATCTTCTGGGTATTGATTTTTCCCTTGCTATCCAGTTCAATATTTCAACTCTCGGTCGGTGGATGTTTCTTCTAGCAACATGTCCATCCCATTGCAGTTTCAGGAATTCTGACCATAATGTCTTCCACTCTTGTCATTTTCCCGATCCACGAGTTCCTATTTGTATCTTTCCTGGTAACATCAAACATGCATCTCTACATGCTTCTTTCAGTTGTCTGCAACGTCTGTATGTCTAGTGCATAAAATTTAGACGGAATAATCGGTTGCTAGCAAAAGCAAGTTTATTTTTTTATTTTTATTTAAGACAACTCTTAAAAGGTGTGAAGAAATAGCTCATTTTCTCTTTATGTGTTCATGGAATTAGTGAAACAATTTATCTCCCACACAACCCGACAGGCATGTGTGTGTATGTATATATGCATGAATATATATATATATATATATATATATATATATATATACTAACTAACTAATTGAAAGAGCGAGGGAATATGAACTTCCATTGTGCATGGCTTTTATCGATTATGAAAAAGCCTTTGATTCGGTGAAACCATCAGCAGTTACCACGGCTCTGAAATCCTGCGGTATTGAAGATGCATACATTAATATTATTAATAACATCTATGAAAATGCAAGTGCAAAGATTCGGCTGTTTGAAAATACAACACACATAAAAATTGGAAAGGGAGTGAGACAAGGTGACACCATATCTCCGAAGCTCTTTAATGCCACATTGGAAAATGTCTTTCAATCACTGAACTGGGAAAACAAAGGGATAAAGATTAATGGAGATTATCTAACCCACCTTCGTTTTGCTGATGACGTAGTCATTTTTGCAACTACCCCATCAGAGCTGCAGAGTATGATCCAGGAACTTGCTGACAAGAGTAAAGAAGTGGGATTAAAAATGAACTTTCAGAAGACAAAAGTGATGTTCAATGCTTTTACAAGAAATGAAGATTTATCGATTGATGGAGAAAAACTGGAGATAACAGATACGTATGTTTATCTTGGACAGCAGATATCAAGTGAGGGTCACATTGATGAAGAAATTAATCGGCGTACCAAACTTGCCTGGAGAGCTTTTGGAAGAAACAGCATAATTTTCAAGAGCAATATGCCATTATGTCTTAAAAGAAAAGTGTTTGATCAATGCATCCTTCCAGTGCTTACGTATGGTGCAGAGACGTGGACCTTAACTAAAAGAGACATACAAAGGCTGCAGACAACTCAAAGAAGCATGGAGAGGTGCATGCTTGGTATAACCAGGAGAGATAAGAAGAGGAACTCGTGGATCCGAAAAATGACAAGAGTGGAAGACATCATGATCAGAGTTAAATCCCTGAAATGGCAATGGGCTGGACATACTGCCAGAAGGACAGACCATAGATGGACAGCCGAAATTTTAGATTGGATTCCAAGGGACAGGAAAAGACCCAGAAAAAGACCACATGGGAGATGGGTGGATGAAATTCGTAAATATGCGGGAGTGACATGGAGGAGACTGGCACAAGACAGACCGTTGTGGAGGAAACTTGGGGAGACCTTCGTCCAGCAGTGGATTGATAATGGTTGACAATGATGATGATGATATATACATGTGTGTACATACATACATACATATGTACAGTACATACAATCAGTCCAACTTCCGTTTCCGGAATATAAACTGGGTGACTCAAAAGTCGCAGGACATCTTTGTAAACATTTCAGAAACGGGAGGGAAAATGAAATATCTTAATACTTCAGCAAAGAATCGGTGAGGGGGCCTATCTTTTACGTTATTTCCGGGTCATGGCCGCCATCTTGAAATCCGCCATATTGGATCAAGGTCAAATTTTCAAATGGTAAGTGGGTCATGTTGAATACCAAAGAAGACCAGAATTTCCTCAGAAATTGATTGCCGTAATCAGATTTGACATTTGTGCTGTGGTTCACAAGTAATCAACACAGAAAATTGAAATAACAACCTTTGAAGTACCCTGTGATGCGCAGCTATTTGATGTGATCAGTGTGTTGTCCCGGTTGCTGAACACAAAGCTGAAGGCGATTCATCCAGTTGCTATGCACTCGAACGAAAATATCGGGATAAAAGCGGTTACAGACCTCCAGGATGCGTTGCTGATGGTGCGTTGTGTTTGTCGCAGATTTTCTCTGCATATACCAAGCGTTTCAGATGACCCCACAGTTAAAAGTGAGTGTTATGTGGTTGGGGATCGGGGTCCATTCTACAAGACCACGCAGGCCAATCCAATGAGCAGGGAATTGAACATATAGCCATTGATGAGCAGTTGCTCCGTAGTGTGGTGGAACCCCATCGTGTTGGAAATAACAGGGGAAACTGCCATCTTCATTCAGAAGGGAACGGAACACTGTTTCCTGTAGCATTTCCAGGTAGCGCTGAGCATTCAAGTTCTTGTCGAAAAATGGGTCCGTTTACACGGATGTCCCACATTCCACACCACACCATAACCTTTACATTACCAACAACTTTGGATGGTTTCGTCCAGTGAGGGTTCCTGTCACTCCAGTACTTGTGGTTCTGAGGGGTAACCTCACCACTGACATAAAAAATTGGCCGCATCACTAAACGAAATGCCCTGTGCGAATGAGAGACATCGTTGATGTTGGTCTAAAGCCCAGGCGCAGAATCGACACGTCTATCAGGGTCATCCTCTGATAGTTGCTGCTGCATCTGGTTCTTGAACGGATGCGAGTTAGCGCTGTGAAGAATCCGCACAATGACTGATTGTCTGATACCACATTCTGGTGCGAGACGTGGTGTGCCATGTTGTGGACTCTTTGCAAAGGATGCCAAGACCATTGTTGAGGTTTTCTCTTCGGTAGCAGTTTTCGACCAACCACTACGTGGCTTGTCCACAGTTCCAGTTTCTCGGGATTTGGATGTAAGATATGCGGCAGTGCTGCGAGAAATTGGTGGTCTTTCTGGGTGTCAGTTTTCGAAGTCTGCGGCTACGATGCAGCAGCTGCGTTCTCTAGAGATTAGGATCATCTCAATCCTTTCCTCTTTCGTCAATGCCATCTTCAGTTACCTGCAACAAATAATGGTTATTTCAACTCTCTGTGTTGATAACTTGTGAACCACAACACAAATGTCAAATCTGATTACGGCAATCAATTTCTGAGAAAATTCTGGTCTTATTTGATATGCAACATGACCCACTTACAACTTGAAAAATATGACCTTGATCCAATATGGAGGATTTCTAAATGGCGACCATGTTCCGGAAATAGCCTAAAAGATAGGCCCCCTCACAGATTCTTTGCTGGAATATTCAGATATTTCGTTTTCCCTTCCGTTTCTGAAACACAAGGGTGTCCTGCGACTTTTGACTCACCCTGTATATAAATACATACATATATCTGCAATTTCTCTGAACTTTCTCCAAACAGGAACCCTGGACACGTACTTGCTGGACTTGTAGATTCGATATGTAGATGATACGTTTGTTCTCCGGAATGCCGATAATTCCGAAACACCCAAGTTCCGAAACACCCAAGTCATAATTCCGAAACACCCAAGTCAGTCTGTGACAGATCTCTTGGTGTCGCAAAATAATCTACAAGTGGTCACTGGTCAAGATATATACTAGACGTAAAAAGCAGGAAACAAAAAAATAAAAAAAAAAAAAAAGAGAGAGAGAGAGAGAGAGAGAGAGAGAGAGAGAGAGAGAGAGAGAGAGAGAGAGAGAAGAAACTGGTCACCTTATATTTCCTCTGCCTAAATAAAAACCTAGCCTATGTGATAACTACGATCGGGAACACTGTCCTCCGTTCCTAGAATTTTGCCGCCATTTTCAAGCTGACACAAACACAAAGATTTATGGAATAAAATTATATTTAACAACAATACAGGACAGAGAGGACATGGCAAGAAAAAAAAATACAATCACGGGAGAAATCCTCGCTCCGCCCGACTTCTGTTTTGGGAAAAATTTTCTCCATTTTCGTTCTCAAATATAAACGTTCATGTAATTAAATGATGTTTAAACAATGATACATAGCAGGAAAGACAAAAACACCGCGACAAAAAAAAAATTGCGGGAGAAATCTTCGCTGCCTTGGCTTCCGTTGTCGAAATATTTGACCTCCATTTAACGATTAAGGGACCAATTTTCGCTCCGTCCGTCTACCGTTTTCGGAAAATTGTCCTCCATTTTCTATCATAAACACAAACTTTTATATACTAAAATGATATTTACACTCATCATCACAAAAATAGTTGCACCCAGAAGGAAGCAACCGATAGGAATGAAACTTGGTGGGTAGATTTGGCATCGTGAGGCATACAAATGATTCGAGAATCACCTTCGGCCACGCATGTGACGCCAGCAAGGAGGGGACGTGGCGCTGTGCCTGGCCGGCTATATAAGGTCGTCCCGTTGCTGAAGCTTGCCATTCTGACTTGTGCTGTTGTGTTGGTTGCATACTTTGCAAGTGAAGTATGCCTCGGAGGAAAGTTCGGAAGCAATTCGAGCAGTTGGAGTTTGAGGGGGGTCGCATCTTTGGGCTCCGGAAAGCGGGATGGTCTTAGGACAAGGCATGCAGCAGCGACAGGAAGGGTCTGGGAAACCTAGACGAATGACGGAGAGAGAGAAAGAGAGAGAGAGAGAGAGAGAGAGAGAGAGAGAGAGAGAGAGAGAGAGAGAGAGATGACTGACGGGTTGTCCGACATGCGCGGAATGACCCAACAGACACGATTGCTGATATTCAGCGAGCAATGGTGCCCGCCATGCATCGTTCGATTAGTGCCAGGGCTATTGGCAGACGGCTGCACGACATAGGACTACACGCATGCTGACCGCTACGACGACTGCCCTTAACTTCATTGCATCGTCTCCAGAGACTGCAATGGTGTCGTGCCAGACTGTCAAGGAGCCACTCAGAATGGCAGCGGGTGATCTTCAGTGACGAATCCCGCTTTTATCTTCGAGGAGACGACAGACAAATCCGTGTGTGGAGGCACCGTGGTCAGCGCCAAGATGAACGGTTTGTTGTCGAGCGCCTCACGTCCAGAAGGCATGGTGTCATTGTGTGAGGTGCCATTGCCTACGACGCCAGATCACCTTTGATGTTCATCATAAGCATTTTGACAGCCCATCGTTACGCTAATGAGGTGCTGCAACCAGTGGTTCTATCCTTTTCTGAAAGCTCGCTCCAGTGCGATTATCCAACAGGACAATGCTCGTCCGCATAATGCTGCTGTCTCGAGAGCTTGCCTTCAAGGTACTGACATTGTCATTGCCAGCCTCATCGTGAGACTTATAACCGATTGAAATGTGTGGAATGCTATTGGACGCTCCATCCACACTCCATCCCCACCCGCACAATCTGCAGGAACTGCGTGAGATGGCTTATCGCACGACACCATTAGGAACCTGTTCAACTCCATGACGAGACGTCTGGCATGATGTGTGAGCAAACATGGCCGCCTGACGCCATACTGAGAGTCACTACTTATTGGCGTGTAGCTCAATAAATATTGCCGATATTAGTCTGAATGTTTAATCATTTATTGTTCCTGGTAATCTTTACATTCCTCCCGAATGGCATTGCAATCTGACACGTCCTTCTGGATGCAACTATTTTTTAGACTATGAGCGTAACAGCCATAAGGGGCAGAGGGATCATTGCGAGAAAAAGAATTTGCTATGACATGGTTCCGCCTAACTTCCGTTTTCAGAAATTGTTGGCGCCGCCCCGGTGGCGCAGTGGTCTAAGCAATGGCCTCTGATCATTCGTCCGAAAGAGGTCCGGGTTTGAATCCCGGTCAGGCATGGATGTTGTGTTTGTCTTACAGCACTGGCTCTGTCCCTTCCCTGGAACCAGTGACCCTAAATTAGGGACGGGCGACTGCTTCCCGTTGAGTTGCTCACGGTGGTCGTTAAACCTCCAATCAAAAGAAAAAAAATGTTGGCTCCGTTTTAAAATTGAAACACAAACAGTTACACAATTAAAATGATATTTAACAACAATACTGGAAAGAGAAAAAATTGCGAGAAAAGAAAACTTCGATATTACGGAAGAAATCTTCACTTCGCCTAATCTCCGCTTTCGTGAAGTTTTGAAGGGCGGAAAATTTGTACCGACGATGAGGAGTCTGCAATAGGCCGCCCTAGTGGCGCAGTGGTCTAAGTGATGTCCTCTGATCATTCGTCCGAAAGGGTTCCGGGTTCGAATCCCGGTCAGGCATGGATGTTGTGTTTCTCTTAAGGCACTGGCTCTCTCCTTTCCCTGGAACCAGTGACCCTAAATTAGGGACGGGCGGCTGCTTATAGCCAAATGAGTTGCTCACGGTGGTCGTTAAACCTCCAATCAAAAAAAAAAAAGTCTGCAATAGAGGATTTAATAGGGTTCTGCGAATATCGTTTTTGTCTGCAGGACCAAAATAAAATGTGCGACGTGCGTCGCCGTAATTCTGCTATATGGGTTGAACTTATCAACTCAATTGATCCTCATAGAATTCACTAGTGAAACTGAAAACCATGCCTGTTTACCATTTCTTGATGTCATCGTGTCGCGCTCAGAAGAATCCGTCACTACTACAGTTTATAACAGTCAAATCACCCATGGGAACAAAAAATTAGTACTTTCTGGGCATACGTATTGTGCAACACATTTGCTCAAATGAAGATTGCTTGCAATAAGAGCTTGCTTGAGACAGACGATATAGATACTCTTCTGTTTTAGACAAAGGTTCTCATAAACTTAGAAAATCGAACTTGCCAGCACGCTGATAGTTCGCCCAGGACAATGAAATTGGGCTGTGAAATCCCATTTCCGCTTCAGATTTGCTTCCAAATTTCTAAAATTTTCGAATGTTTTGATTTCAAAGTTGTTTTAAAACCCGTAAACAAAATGAAATTTTACTGATCAAAATACTCTGTCGATGTCGTGCAGTTTATCATATTTCGCATGAATATGATCTTTCATATCAGAGTTGAAAACTGGTCAACGATTTTTGAACAGGACCCGACCCGGACCTGATCCGAACAAATCTGCTTTGAACTATAAATTCGAAACTCAACTTATAATTGTACATAATCATATATATATTTTTCTGTTTTCTTGATAATACACACACACAAATATAAACTGAAGACTATTTGAATTAGAGACATCTGGCGTTATGCAAATGTGGCGCTGTGGGCGGCTCTGTAAACGAAAACGACATGACGTATGCAGCGATGCGACGGGAATCAGTAAGAGTCGGACGCAGCATGGGTAAGACGAAAGATGTAAGCTCATTTGACCGTGGGCAAATTGTCGGGGCCCGACGAATCGGTCACTCCATCTCGGAAGTCGTGCAGGCACTGGGATTTTCACGAACCACTGTGTCACGGGTGCACCACGAGTACATCGAATCCGGTAAAATCATCCCTGCAAGTGCCAACTACCGTGGACAACAGCGTGTGGATGAGCGGGGTCATCGTCGGCTATCTCTCATTTTAACAGCGGACAGACGGGCAACAGTGCAAGAAATCACTCTGCAATTTAACGCTCGTGCACAAAAACGTGTAAGCAGCCACGCCATCCAGAACCATCTCCTCGCTGTGGGGTACATAAGCCATCGTCCGACGAGGGTACCGCTGCTGACCGCACATCACAGGGTGCAAAGATGAGCATGGGCGCGGGAACATCGCCACTGGACCCTATACATGTGGAAAAATGTTGCCTGGACTGATGAGTCGAGATTCACGTTGGTACATGCGGATGGCAGGATACGAGTACGGCGCAAAGCACATGAAGCGATGGATCCTTCTTGCCAGCAGCGTACTCTTCAAGCTCGTGGGGGTGGAATTCTCGTCTGGAGACTGTTTACGTGGACTGAAACGGGACCCCTAGTACGTGTGACATTGCCCTTCGCAGATCAACGTCATCGGGATATTCTGGACAATCATTTGCTCTCGTTTCTGCATCTTTAACATCCCACTGGGGACCTCATCCTACAACAAAACAATGCACCGTGTCATCGCTCCCGAATTGTATCCGAATAGTTGGATGAACACTCCACCGACGGGACCTCACTTCCCTGGCCAGCCAGGTCAACAGACCTCAATTCCATCGAGCACATCTGGAATGCCATCGAGGGAGATGTTCGAGGCTCTGACCCCCCCCCCCCCTCCATAAAATCTTCGTGAACCGTGGGAGTTTGTTCAGGGGTCGTGGATTCGTATGCCTTCCCAATGCTTCCGGTGTCTTGTCGAGTCCATGCCGAGACGAATCGCCGTCGTCATCAGGGCGAAAAGTTGTGCTACACGTTACTAGATAGGTATCTTTAATTCAATTGCTCTTCAGTATATATATATATATATATATATATATATATATATATATATATATAGGGATGTAAGGTCAGGTGATGCGTAACATCACAGCCTCTCCTTGACAAATGTCAACCCCGCCTTCTCGTGGTGCATCCTGTTCCCACTAAAGAAGCTCTGACGACCGCCAATAGCGGTATAACTATATCATCGGGATCAGAGGAAATTCTATCCCACACTCACCAACCCGCTTGGCCAGCGTGGTGAGTTATGGCCAAACCCCTCCAAAATGACTCCACAACTTAAATCTTGGCCCTCAGTCTCCGGCAGCTGGAATGTACCTGGCCAAGGCAGCGGCCAGTGCGACATGAAGGAAGAGGGTGCTAAGAATCCCCGGAGGACCGGACTAGGCTGCCATCTGATGCTGACCTTGGCAACGTACAATGGACGCTCCCTATCTTCTGATTCAAGGCTTCTTGAATTGGAAGAGGAACTACAAAGGATCAAGTGGGACATCGTGGGGCTAAGTGAGGTAAGGAGAAAAGGAGAAGATCTCATCGAACTGAAAAGTGGACATCTCTTCTACTATCGTGGGACAGATACTGGCAGAACTAGTGGTGTTGGATTTATAATAAACAAGAAACTGAAGGATAAAGTGGTTGAAGTTGAAAGTTCCTCTGACAGAGCTGCACGACTCGTTATCCAACTAACGAGAAGATACCAGGCTCAGATTATTCAAACTTATGCGCCCACCACAAGTCATCCTGAAGAAGAAATTGAAGAATTTTATGAGGAAATTTGTCATCTAAATAATAAAGGTAAGCAGCACTTGAAAATAATTATGGGAGATTTCAATGCAAAAATAGGGCAACGGCAACAGAATGAAACTTTAGTAGGTAAATTCGGTCACGGCAACAGAAACCAGCGTGGAAATACTCTCGTTGAGTTTGCAGAGGCAGAAGGGTTTTTCATCATGAACTCCTTCTTCAAGAAAAAGCCACACAGGAAATGGACATGGAGACATCCAAATGGGACGACAAGTGAAATTGATTTTATTATGTGTAACAAAAAATTCGTCATAGAAGACTGCAGTGTGCTAAACAAGTTCAACACAGATAGTGACCATAGATTGGTGAGATGTAAGATGCACCTCAACACTAAACTTGAACGTGGCAAGCTCATAAGACAAACAAAATCTATTGACATAACCAACCTTAAAAAACACCATAATACCTTCAAGTTGGAACTGAAGAACAGGTTCTCTGCTTTAGAAGGCCTAACATCGGAAGAAGTGGACATCTCTGAAGTTAACAGAAAAGTAACCAAAGCTCTTATGGAAACAGCAACAAAATTAGCTGGGTCTAAGAACAAGTTGCATGTAAATAAATTATCAGGAAAAACGAAAATGTTGATGCAAAAAAGAAGAGAGATGAGGACAACTAAAGAAGATGTGACTTCCAAAGTGGAATATATAGAGCTATGAATGACAGTACGAAAAAGTATCACTGAAGACGTAAGAAAATTCAACTGTGAACTAGTGAGGAAAGCAATTGAAAACAACCAAAGCCTAAAGATAGGAAAGGGACATCTCAGTAAGGGAAGAAAACAGATTATGGCACTGAGAAAAGAAGATGGTTCTGTAACAAGAAATAGAGGCGAAATTTTGACAAGAGTGAAAGATTTCTACTCCAAATTATATGAAAGGGATGATACATGCACTCCAGACATCATGAAAGATACCAGTACCAGAGTTCCTCCAGTCCTTCCAGCAGAAGTTGCACATGCAATCAAGAACATGAAGCGGGGAAAAGCTCCAGGAAAAGATGGAATTACTGTAGGCATCATACAAGAAGCAAGTGGAGAAATCGAAACAGTACTCGCCCAAATTTTCACTCGATGCCTTAATGAAGGAAAGATTCCTGAGGATTGGAACACCGCTACAATGATCCTGCTACATAAGAAAGGTGACATTGAGGATCTCGGAAACTACAGACCTATCAGCCTCCTATCAGTAGTTTATAAAATCTTCACTAAAGTTCTTTCACACCGCTTGAAGGTAACACTGGACATGGCTCAACCGAGAGAACAAGCTGGATTCAGGAGTGGCTACAGCACAATAGATCATATCCATGTGCTGAGAGAACTAATTGAAAGAGCGAGGGAATATGAACTTCCATTGTGCATGGCTTTTATCGATTATGAAAAAGCCTTTGATTCGGTGAAACCATCAGCAGTTACAATGGCTCTGAAAACCTGCGGTATTGAAGATGCATACATTAATATTATTAATAACATCTATGAAAATGCAAGTGCAAATATTAGGCTGTTTGAAAATACAACACACATAAAAATTGGAAAGGGAGTGAGACAAGGTGACACCAAATCTCCGAAGCTCTTTAATGCCACATTGGAGAGTGTTTTTCAGTCACTGAGCTGGGAAAACAAGGGGATAAAGATTAATGGAGATTATCTATCCCACCTTCGTTTTGCTGATGACGTAGTCATTTTTGCAACTAGCCCATCAGAGCTGCAGAGTATGATCCAGGAACTTGCTGACAAGAGTAAAGAAGTGGGATTAAAAATGAACTTTCAGAAGACAAAAGTGATGTTCAATGCTTTTACAAGAAATGAAGATTTATCGATTGATGGAGAAAAGCTGGAGATAACAGATACGTACGTTTATCTTGGACAGCAGATATCAAGTGAGGGTCACATTGATGAAGAAATTAATCGGCGTACAAAACTTGCCTGGAGAGCTTTTGGAAGAAACAGCATAATTTTCAAGAGCAATATGCCATTATGTCTTAAAAGAAAATTGTTTGATCAATGCATCCTTCCAGTGCTTACGTATGGTGCAGAGACGTGGACCTTAACTAAAAGAGACATACAAAGGCTGCAGACAACTCAAAGAAGCATGGAGAGGTGTATACTTGGTGTAACTAGGCGAGATAAGAAGAGGAATTCGTGGATCCGAAAAATGACAAGAGTGGAAGACATCATGATCAGAGTTAAATCCCTGAAATGGCAATGGGCTGGACATACTGCCAGAAGGACAGATCATCGATGGACAGCCGAAATTTTAGATTGGATTCCAAGGGACAGGAAAAGACCCAGAAGAAGACCACATGGGAGATGGGTGGATGAAATTCGAAAGTATGAAGGGGTGACATGGAGGAGACTGGCACAAGACAGACCGTTGGGGAGGAAACTTGGGGAGACCTTCGTCCAGCTGTGGATTGATAATGGTTGACAATGATGATGATGATATATATAATATATATATATATCTATATATATATATATTGCTCCAACAAGTTTTGCAAAGCCTACAATACCATCTATAAGCTCACCTGTACTGTCTGCAACCTTAGCTATATTGGCCAAAGTAAAAATCCTCTTCATCTTAGGATTAATGGTCACAGGTCTCTAGTAAACAAGTTCTCTAATTCAGGAGTGAACCCCTCCACAAACGCCAACCAGTACTCTACCTTTGAATTAGAGCATTTCCATACTCATGGTTTTGACAAAGTGAAAATAGAGGTACTACATATTATCCCTGACCTCTATGCTCGGCTAGATACTGAATCCCTTGAAATTTTGCAGCATCAGTCTCTTTATCCCTATGGCCTTAATTCCACTCTATCTGACAATAAGCATAATCAGCATAAATTTTCAATTCGTGAACTCTTCTTTCTTGTTAATAATAAGAGCTGCTCTAGAGGTAATAGAGGACAGAGGTTATTTCGCACATCAAGCAAAGTTGATTTTGCTAACTTGCTAAAAACTCTGGAAAGCTTTAAAACTGGCACTAATTTTGTTAAAAATACTTACAAAATTCTCAAGTCCTTCAAGCACTCTGTCCTTAAAAGTTTTTTCAGATTCTGGAATGAAACTGCTGACCATGTTGATAAGCATGTTTTTGCTTTGGTTCTGGACATTCTTAAACATATTCTTAAAGATAAAATTTCTTTTAAAGAATTTTCCAGTAATTTTGTTACCATCAGGTTCCTAAATAAAGCCTACGACAATCTCAATGTAAGGAAGCTGTTCTACAATAATGCAATTTTTTTTTCCCATCCACAGGCACCAGTCTATTGTAAGTTTTAAATATGTTAAGACCTTAGGGTCAATAGTTAAAAACTACAAACTTAACTCTTCGAGCTACATTCCTGTAATTACTACATGTTCTTGTGATGAACATAAAGAAACAGTTCACTATGATAAGAATTACCACCATATTATCACCGGAAACTTGAGTTTTGTTGAAAATGAAAACCTTAGGAATTTATTAGAGTATGGCTCTAAATTCAGACCTTCCTTCACAATTTCCAAAGAAAGGATTCTTGAGAGCTTCACTCAAGATGTAAATAAGTACATCGTAAAAACCAGTTTAACGTACAATCAGCCTATTGAGGCCTTCGCAGAATGGAAATATAATATAATCAATAGCTTCACCGGTGAGTTGGCAGGTCTGGACTTTTGTTTCGACAGAAATCTCTTTTTCTCTGGAGAAGCTAAAAGGTCACTCTCCAAACTGCAAGACCAATTCATTTTTACCACTACGGATAAAGCTAGCAATAATTTTGCAATTATCTGTAAGAAGTTCTATTTTGAATTGTTAACTATGGAACTCAATAATAGAGTAACATACGAGCCCGTAAGTTATTCTACCAAGCAGTTAGAAAATCGGTTTAAGGCATTCTTCAAGAAACTTAAAATTCCACAAACTAGAAGATATGAGCCTGAATTTCCATTTCTTTTGCAACGGTTAAGTTTCATAGGGATCCTGTGAAGTTCAGGTTCATAGCTAGTGGAGTAAGGAGTCATAAAAAGAAAATAGATCTTGCTTTTGAAGATGTCTTAAAGAAGGTTTTGAAACACATTAGAAACTGTTCTAACTTGATGTACAGAGATTTTTGGATAATTAATAATAATGCAGAAGTAATTTCTACTATACTCAAAGTTTGTCCCCTAGATATTAATAGTTATGATTTTGAAAACCTATAAACTAATCTGCCTCTATCAGATATAATCACTACCTTTAAAGAGCTGTATGCAGAATTTAAACTTAACCAATTTGTTGATGTAGGAACTTGGAACTCTTATCTCAATTGCTGCATAAAAAATAACCATATCTTATATAATAATACTCTCTATAAGCAAGTGAACGGTATTCCAATGGGAACATCAACGTCCACGAATATCGCTAATCTATTCCTGTTCTTTAAGGAATATAAATTCATTAAAATCACCCCACCTTCTCAGATAACTACCTTTACACTTTTAGATATATTGATGATCTGCTGTGTATCAATAATTCAGAAGTTATAGAGAGTGATTTTGATAATATCTATCCTAGCTCTCTTAACTTATGTAAAACCAACCACAGTAATCAGGAACTTGAGTTCCTAGACTTAAGCATTAAGCTCAACAGAGGTAACCCATCTATTAGCCTCTTTGATAAAAGAGTTAATTTTCCTTTCAAAGTAATTAAATATCTACACTGGAATAATAACATTTCAACCAAAGTAATTGAGAATGTACTAATTTCTCAGGTCCTAAGAATTTCAAGAATTTGCAGCAACAATTTGGACTTCAATTACCACATTAATATACTATTAGAAAGTTTTCTAGAGAACGAAATTCCTTTCTTCTTTCATCAAAAGAACTTTAAGAAAAATTATTCTGAATAATAGAGTAAGGTTGGCAGATCTGCTTTAATTTTCTACACAGTTAATAATATGATTCTGACCAATCAAAGCCGTAAGGAAGTTGGCTAGAGGATGCCTATTAACTACCTAAAGGAACCTTAGTGCTATGGATATGACGGTCCTATTAAAACAAAAAATTAAATAATATAAACAAAATCACAAAAAAAGCTTAAAAATCTGTTTATAAAAGAAAATAAAAACAAATAAAAAAGAAAACTAGTTATTCATCACTAGGATAGCTATACTAAAAATAGTAAAACCAACATTAAAATTAATAAGATTCTGATTAATCTATAGAAGCTCACTAAGGTGATTTAATACATGCAAAGATTATTAAATAAACTGCTCGTGTATTTTATAATATTTCTCATGTATTCTGGAGAGTTAATTCTGCTCTTTCTGATCATACAGATCCGCAGTCTTAAGTTTACATATTTTTTTTTCTCTGGTTAAAATCTCCGCGCGTTGGTTTCTTGCTGTATGAGGAGGCCATCAGCCCCACCCTCACTGCCCCCCAGCGTCTAGGGAGTGGCGGAAGAGGTCAGCCATGTTCTTCTCTTGTGAGGAGAAAAGTTTTGTCACACAAGAGGTAAGCTCTCTTCCTTGTTTTTGGGTTCTAGGTTTTATAAGTTCAATGTTTGTACTTCATGTACTTTTTCTCTGTCGTTTTTTAGCTTTTCAGCTTTTGGCATTGGTTTGTCTGTTAACATTTTTGCGGGTTTTAACTCTTTCTTTTCTTTGTAACTTTGAGCGTCTTTTGGGGTACCTAGGAACAGAAGATGGCTAAGCTTGTTCCTTTTCTATGCACTGTTTTTTCAAAGTAGTTAAGTTCTTAATAACTAATTAATTATGCACTTAAAGCACTGCTGAAATACTTTGTACATATTGCAACTAACTGTTTAAGGTATATAACTTTCACAAAGTTTTCTTTGGTTAATTATTATCTTTAACTTATTCTCGTTTTCGTGCTGTCATAAGTTGTAGAGTAGGGGGTTTTTTAGACTCAAGTTTTCTTTCAAAAATCTGTTCGTTAAAAATTAACATTTCCTTTTTTAATTGCAATGTAAAATTTGGATTTCTTTTGCATTGATTTTCAGGTTTAAATTCTCTCTCAAACGAACTTGGAATTTCGTTATGGTTGAAAATCATTTCTAATTATTATGTCACTCTCACAGCTTGAGTTCTCTTTAATCTTCTTCTCTCTGTTTAATAGTAACAGATGAAGAGCATGGGTCGGGCCAGGAAGGTTAATGGATGCAAGCGAAATTGTTAACTAGTGCTAGGTCATGCAACTCTAGGGAGGACATGAATTATATATATTTTTTAAACTATTTTAGGTGGGAATGTTACTTGCATCTATGGCCTTGCAGAAACCCATTTCCAACTAGGTCTTTGTGGAAGTGAGAAAATGCAGAGTTTTTGCTGGTCCTTGATAAAGCCAAGGCTCAGTATTCTCGACACCTTCTACATTCAGTTGTTTTATTTTATTATTTTTTTATCTTTTCTCCTTTTACTCACACAGGTAGATACATAACCTTTTCTATGTTGTACTAGGTGTGAGTCAAAATTATATGTATTTTTTTGCTTAGGTATCTTCTTTATAGAATATATATATATATATATATATATATATATATTAGGGGTATGCAAAAGTTTCGGCCGCCCACGCTAGCTGGCGCTGTAGGGGTCTGACGGGCCGGCGACCCGTGCTGTTAGTTCGTACATGAAGCCAGCCATGGCGGTCGATAAAGTTCATTTGCTGCACTGTTTGTTATTCATGTTTAATTTAGGGAATAGTGCGAGTGAAGCATACGGTTCAATATGTCAAGCGTATGGCGAAACGGTTATGGGTGAGCGAGCGTGTCGGGAATGGTTTGCCAGGTTTAAGAAAGGTGATCAAAGCTTGGAAGACAAGCCACGTGCAAGTATACCGCAGGAACTTGCAGAAGAGAAGCTGAAATCGCTGTTGTAAGAGGAAGGCACACAATCGACCATGCAACTGGCGAAATGTTTAAAAATGGCTCAATCGCCGGTGGTACGACGGCGTTTACAGTCCTTGGGGAAGATCCAGAAGATTGGTATATGGGTTCCGCATACTTTAACGGAGCGTAATATTGGGCAACGATTAGGCATCTGCATGTCGTGGCTGAAGAGGTTTAAAGGGAAGAATTTCTTGTGTAAGGTTGTCATCGGGGATGAAAAATGGGTCTATTGCGACAACCCCGTACGCAAGCGATCCTGGGTTGACCCAGACCAGCCATCAACATCCACTGCAAAACAAGATATCTACGGGGAAAAGGTGCTGTTGTGTGTGTGGTGGGATATGAACGGAGTGCTGTACTTTGAACTTTTGAAACCGGGTGAAACAATCACTGCACCACGATAGAGCGATCAGTTGATGGAACTGAACTCCGCAATCGAGCAAAAACGCCCATGGACTGGTAAACGACGCCGCCCAGTCATCCTGTTACACGATAATGCCAGACCACATGTCAGTGCCACCACGAAATCAACCCTTGAACAGTTACACTGGGAGGTTTTACCGCACCCAGCTTACTCCCCGGAAATTGCTCCCTCACACTTTCATCTGTTTCGCTCTACGCAACATGCCCTATAGTCCTAGCCCAACACCAGTTTACACACAGTTGCAGAGGTGGAAAATTTCGTCACTGCGTTCTTCAGCTAAAACCCGAGTCCTATCAGAGGGGCATTCATTTGTGGCCTGAAAAACGGTAAAAGGTCATTGATGCTAACGGACAATATTTCGGTGAATAAATGTGTACTATAGTTGAGAAAGATGCTAAAAATGACTCCCTACGAACTTCAGTTATTACAAAGTAACAATGACAGAACCGCAAGTCCCGATTTCTGTTCAAAAGTGCACGAACGGTTTAAAAAACATTCTTGTAGTGAGCGTCTAAGTTTTAGCAGCCAATCGACATTCTACATAAGTGGGAAAGTTAGCAACATAACATTCACATATGGGGAACTGAAAATGCTAGTGTAACATGTGCGGGATTCCCCATAGGTTGATGTGTTCTGTGCTATGTCCCGTAAAAACTGCATGGCCCCTTCTTTTTCCAAGGAAACACTGTAACGGGAAGTTTTTAGTTCAATATGCTAATTATTTGGTTGATGCCTCAACTGCAAGAAGACAGTGACAACTTCATTTTTCAACAGGATGGAACGCCACCCCACTGGCATCGGGAAAACAGAAATTACTTCGATGAAAATTTTCCACAGCGTTGGATTGGACTCGCCACAAGCGACAACATGTCACACATATGTTGACCATAAAGAAGTCCGGATCTGACACCCTGTGACTTTTTTTTTTTCTTACGGAGCTATTTCAAAGACAAGGTCTTTGTCTCTTCCCTTCCTGCTAATTTAGATGATCTGAAATAAGGTGTCACAACAGTTATTGCTGGAGTTGATGAAGATGTGTTAAAACGTGTTTGACAAGAAAGAGTTCGACTACTGCATTGATATATGCCGTGTGAATAAGGGTGCACACATAGAACATTTATAAGTTGCTCTAACAAACTTCAAGAGTTTCTCTATAAATTGTACAACGTGAGCAGTGGCGTACCAACGGGCAGGGCCTATCCCCCCCAAGGGCCTCGACTTCTCCAAATTATTGGGGGGGGGCGCAGCCGTGAAGAGATCAGACGTGGAAAGGGGCATGTCTCTTCCATTGCCAGAAGGAAAATAAACAAAAAGGGGGAAGGGCAAATGATAAACTATGAGATTCGATTTATATTTTAAAACAATTGTAATTGCTCATCAGCAAATGAACAAAGAAACCGAAATATTATCTTGCTGAATATTAATATTTTAAAAAAATTCAATTCAGCCTGTGATTTTATAAAAATATCCAGGAAGATTTTGTTTTCTAAGATTAGTAAAAAATGAGACATTAGCTGGTTTACTCAAACAAAGAAGAAGAAGCGCAAAAAATAAATAGATAAATAAAGGAGCTAGAGATCATACGTTTCTGTATTTTATTTATTTTATTTTAGACAATTGTTTTACCTACATATATGATAATTGTTTTACCTACATATATGATAATTGTTTTACCTACATTATATGTAGTAAACTACATATCGCAAGAACATGTCAAACTCTATTAATACGGGGCTGGTGGCAATACAGATCAAATGAGCAATGCTAAGATTGAGAAAAAAAGTTTTCATTCATTTTGTTATTTATAAATTTTTTGGAAATAAATCGCTTCGGCCTCATAAGGTGGAGCTTGGTCCACGTTATGAGGCTAAAGCGATTGTTTAATTAAACAGGACCAGAAATATTGGGTGCACACTGCCCCCTGAGTGAAATTATTGGAGGGGCAAGATTCACCCCTTGCCCCCTATAGTCGGCGCCTTTCCTGTGATGACAAAGTGGAAAATTATTACGTCGAAGTTTGAAACAAAAAAATCAGGATACGTGATCTACATATACTTCTTAATCATGTACCGCATAATTATGACATAAAATAATTATTTTTGGGCCTATAGCAAAATAGACAATTCCGTCATAATACAGAGATTGGAGCGGAGGTTACTACGTTTTTTACTTCTAAAGACAAAACGTTTTGTAAAAGAGGAATTCACAAACTTGTATCTCGTTAGGAAAGAGTTATAGATTGTGAGGGTCAGTGGCGCACCCACACGGAGGGGCCCCTGGGCTGATAGAGCGGAACATTATTACGTCGAAGTTTGAAACAAAAAAATCACTATACGCCATAATCATGCACCGTATAGTTGTAACATACAACATTAATAAGGGAGCAGTTCTGTTAAATAAACACTGAGAAAAAAAGCTTGTGTGAAACAACAAAATAGTTTTGTTGAGCTGTTTTGTCGATTTGTTTTGTTGTTTTAGCAAAACTCCATCGAAATTGTTTTGTTGGCAACACAAAATTATTTCGTTGGCTATATTTTGTAAATTCAACTGAATGCTTTATCACGATAACAATACATATTGTTGGATCAAACAAATTACCAAAAATCGACCTAGGCATTTTGCTAAATGAAAAAAAAAAAAAAACTTTTTTCATTATAAAAATAAATTTTGTTGAATCAACAAGAATTTTCAGCAAAATACATTTGTAAATTCAACAAACGTTTATGTTGACTGCATATCTACAAAATTGTTTGGTTGATTCAACAACTTTTTTGCTGAATTAACAAAGCGTTTTTCTCGGTGAATTTAGAACAATCTAACCAGAAAAAGAATTTCCTCTACTGCCTCTTCTAATCATTTAACTTCCTTGTACTGCAACATTACTAGTAACTGGATAAGAATAAATGTACAAAAGTCAACCTCCTTCTTAATTGTTATGGCACCTGACTATTTTTCTCGGTAAATCACGCCCCCGCCCCCTCCTCCTAGGGAAATTTCTGGGTGTGATACTGAATGTGAGCATTACAATTTCTGAGTTTCATTTGTGGTAACTATGTATTTAAACGCACATATCTGAATACGATTTGGTCTTTTTATAAAAAAAGAAACTCAGAAATTGCAGTCCACCACATATCGCAGCCAAGTTACGTCGCAGCTCCGGATATTAACTGCAAACATTAATCAGAACAACCTCGAAAGAGTTACAGTTTTTCAAGACAACTATACAGGCTGATAACGAAAGATGAATGACCAGAATTCCTTCTGGTTTCGATAGATTTAGTACAGAAGTGTTAGTCAAGGAAAGGAAGACTTTAAAAAAGAAGGAAAAACTGACGAAACCGACATTTTCTTCTGTCTTCAGTTATCGATGCTTCGTAGTCTCTTTTAGCTCAGCTCGATTGATAAATCGAAGAAGGAAATATCCATCCATATTCTTGCCATTACTGGCGAGTGTGCTGGAGGAATTATGGATCACGCTGTCTTCTAGATGCCAGGCTTCAGACTCAACTCCTCCTCCATGCCTTATACCCTCTCTCTCTCTCTCTCTCTCTCTTTCTCTCTTCATTCTATACACCACCCTCACCCCCTTCAGAGTGCTTCTACCGACAACGCCAATACAAGAAAGTAGTTGCCCGATGAAAAACGACCATAGATCATTGGAATGGCATCGGATGAGGGGAGAGAACACCATTCATTTTCCCGTCCTCATCTCTCCTCCCTCACCTATTTGACAATCTCCATGTCAACCAGACGCTGACTTCTCCCTGATGTTCTGGATATTTCTAAGTCCTCTCCCACAACAATGTGACCATCACACATTTGTCTTTGTTTCCATTTATTCTTCTTCTCTTTTTATTTCTTATTCGATTCGTTTCGAATACTTATCTCTTTCTAGTACTTTCTTTTCTATGCATCTTGAACGACCTTAATTTTATCTCAGCAAGATTACGCTCTACGAAACTTTAAAATGGGGAAAAATAAAACTAGAAAAATAAATCTCTGCTGTTGAAATGCTTAGCTGATTCCTTACGAAATGCTAAAGCATATCATTGTATTTCAAAACTTTGTGACAAAGCACTTTAATTTGAAATAGAAAAGATGAAAGGTAGATTGGCTGGACGTTGAATAAGGGTAAAAAATTTTATTAATAAAACATTGCATGGTCACAAAGCCCAGCTATAAGAAATTGCAAACGGGAAATAAAGTTTTTAAGCATAATCTGTGTTAAAGAGCCAAAATCAGAAATTAAAAGAAAAAAACAAGAATATACCTCGATGTGCCATTACATTATGATCACCCCCAGCCTAGAGAAATGAGCGTGCCTGGAGACCGAACGGTGGTGCAACTGGAGTTCACAGAGCAGTATACACTGAAGAGCAATTGAATTAGAGATACCTATCTAGTAACGTGTAGCACCACCTTCCGCCCTGATGACGCCGGCGATTCGTCTCGGCATGGACTCGACAAGACACCGGAAGCGTTGGGAAGCCAAACGGATCCACAACCCCTGAACAAGCTCCCGCAGTTCACGAAGATTCTAGGGGGGGAGCCTCGAACATCTCTCTCAATGGAATCCCAGATGGGCTCGATGGGATTGAGGTCAGGTGACTTAGCTGACCAAGAAAGCAAGGACACGTCGGTGGAGTGTTCATCCAATCATTCGGATACAATTCGGGAGCGAAGGCACGGTACATTGTCTTGTTGCAGGAAGAGGTCACCAGTGGGATGTTAAAGACGCAGAAACGGGAGCAAATGATCGTCCAGGGCATCATGGTAACGTTGACCTATGAGGGACGATGTCACTCGTACCAGGGGTCCCATTTCAGTCCACGTAAATAGTCCCCAGACGAAAATGCCACTCCCACCAGCTTGAAGAGTACCCTGCTGACAAGAAGGATCCATCGCTTCATGTGGTTTGCGTCGTACTCGTATCCTGCCATCCGCACGTAGCAACGTGAATCTTGACTCATCAATCCAGGCAACATTTTCCCACATGTCTGGATTTCAGTGGCGATGTTCCCGCGCCCATGCTAATCTTTGCACCCTGTGATGTGCGGTCAGCAGCGGTACCCTCGTCGGACGATGGCTTCTGTACCCCATGGCGAGGATATGGTTCTGGATGGTGTGGCTGCTTACACGTTTTTGTGCACCAGCGTTAAATTGCCGAGTGATTTCTTGCACTGTGTCCCGTCTATCCGCTGCTACAATGCGAGCTAGCCGACGATGACCCCGCTCATCCACACGCTCTTGTCCACGGCAGTTGGTCTTTGCAGTGATGGTTTAACCGGATTCGATGTACTCACGGTGCACCCGTTACACAGTGGCTCGTGAAAATACCAGTGCCTGCACGACTTCCGAGATGGAGTGACCCATTCTTTGGGCCCCGACAATTTGCCCACGATCAAATGCGCTTAGATCCTGCGTCTTACCTATACTGCGTCCGACTCTTACTGATTCCCGTCGCATCACTCCTGATATTGTCGGATCGCTGCATACGTCATGTTGTTTCCGTTTACAGGGCCGCCCACAGCGCCACATTTGCATAACGCCAGCTGTCTCTAATTCAATTGCTCTTCAGTGTACATACAACCTGAGGACCGGCTTTCGGTTAGTAGAGAGTTCGGAGTCAGAATGAGAAAAGCTGCCGATATATCGAAGTTTGATAAAAGACAAATTGTTATGGCACGGCAACTCGGAGCTGCGATCTTGAAAACAGCGAGGCTCGTTCACGTGCCGCTGTAGTGAGTACGTATCAAAAGTGGTGCACAGATGGCCAAACGACGAACCGTTGTCCGCAGCTCATTGATGCTAGAGGGGAGCGGAGATTGTCGCGCATTGTCCAGAGCGACCGCAGTGCCCCAGTGGGACAAATCATCCGCAGCTTCAACAGTGGTGATCAGGGCAATGTGTCACAGCACACACACAGTTAATCGCAGCCTTTCGCACATGGGGCTGCGAAGCCGAAGACACAGCTGGGTTTATGTTCACTGCACGTCATCACCAACCACGTATGAAATGGGGCTCAAAATCATCGAGATTGGACCGTGGATGATTGGAAGAAACTGACCTGGTCTGAGGAATCAAGATTCCTGGTGCATCATCTAGACGGCCGAGTGGGGATTCGCCAATCACCAACGGAGGATACGGCACCTGGATGCACTGTTGGGCGGAAACAGGCTGGCGGCGGCGGCGGTGTTATGCTGTGGGAGATGATTTCTTGTGACACTTGAGTTCCCATTATCCCAATAGCACAATCCCTGACAGCTGTCAGGTATCTGAACATCGTTGCGGACCAAGTTCACACCCATTCATGGCAATTGTGCTCCCTGCTAATGATGGCCATTACCAACAGAATAATGCGCCATGCCACACTACTAGAATCGTCAAGGAATGGTTCGAGGAACACGCTGGTGACTTTCTGTTAATTTCCTGGCCTCCAAATTCACCTGACATGAACCCAATCGAACATTTGTGGTTCGACTTGGAAAAGCGGGTTCGCGCTAAATCTCCACCAACACGAAATGTACTGGAACTGGTGGACTTGCTGTTGACATTATGGTACCAGATACCTCAGGATATCTATCACCACCTCATCGAATCGATGCCTCGCCGAGTGGCCGTTGTTTCGCGGGCTACAGAGGTCCTACAGTTTATTAGGTAGGTGATCATAATGCAATAGATCATCGGTGTATATCAGTTCCCCTACGTTCTCGTTTTTCTTTTCGTGTACAAGTGTGAACATGGTATCTTAGTTAACTCTCAACCGGAAATGCCAGAAGAGTTCCAACACCAATGTTAAGAAGCCATAAGCACTAACTGTGATATTACTTTATAGTTGCAATGAAAAAAACAAAAAAACACAAGACTAAGTAAGCCGGCGCAGCTGGGTCAGTAGTCAAAAGCGCTGGGTTTCTACGGATTGGGAATGGGATTAACTCCTGTTGAGGAATGAATGGTACGATTGTTCGAAAATACTGAGTCTGCTACAGAGGATGTTCATTCACCTTCTTTAGGACGTTTTTGATAAGAAATTATATAAAATGCAATAATTTCAAGGAACTGAAACTGGCAACAGCGTGTTAGATGAACACGAAAGGAACATCTGCTGTAGTTAAATATCGCCTGCTAAGAAAATGGCGCACGTAAACAAGCTGTGGATAGAAGGCTACATTTTTGCTCTTTACGAAGAGCAACCCCCGAAAACAACACGGAATTATCCTTTCTAAATGTAAAGTAAGCCATATTATTAATAATAGAGGTAAAAATCGCCAAGTATTGCTTTTTTGCAGGAAAAAGAACACCCAACGGATATTCAAAGAAGGTACGTACTTTTACGATTACTTCAAAATTAAGGTCTCATGTCTTAACCCTTTAACGACCATAACGCCCAAAACGCCCGTACGAACAAACGGCCGTAGCCGCCCAAAACGCCTGTCTAGAGTTAGTCAGATTTCCTACCCTTACGTGTAATTTTCTCGACCTATGAGGGATCAGCAGGAGTCACCCTCAGTCATTATTGTTGTTATTAAACAAAGAAGTGAAACATCAGACAGATTCGGGCGTTATGGTATTTAGAGTGATACAATATTTTGGGGTCATGGTTGTTAAAGGGTTAAAAGAAAATCCATCGACCCAAAGAACAATCGCCAAGTCATTAAAAATCTCTGTATCAATTATAAACAAGGTGATAAAGAAAAATCTAAATCTGAAAAACAAGCAAACCAAAAACATACTGTTCACCGTCTTTTGCCTAGTCACGTGACTGAGCGCAGAACACGGTGCAGACTTCTATATAAAAAAATTACTTAGTCGGAGACAGATGGAAATCTTTTGTGACTATTGATGAAGCATGAATCTACTTAAGCGACTGTAACAAAAGAAGGTCGACCATCGCAAAAGAGTAGAAAAAAAAACAACTTACAAACTTGGTTCCAAGAATCCAAACAAAGTTTCAATAAAGGACTCATGATTATTCTTGATTTCTGGTACGATGAGAAGTTGAAGTTAAGATAAAATTGAAAAGAATGTTAAATTCAGTTCTACATATTACCAAAATAATATTGTAAGTCCTATGTTTAAAAAGGAAATACCGTTCCTTTATCCACAGAGCCTTCAAAGAGAACTCCGCTAGAATAAGGTTACCGGTCATACATTCCAGCGTATTTCTTAAAAAAAAATGAAAGAAGAAACGGGTATCAGATCACATGAAATGAGATGTAGAGGATTTTAGGAAGGGAGTGTCTGACCCCAGGTCTTAAACAAGC